>JAVTVY010020394.1:0-71001 GCA_036873755.1 Hanleya hanleyi
AGGCGAACTCCTTTACGAAGCTTGACGATTTAAGATCGTAAGTATTGGTAAGATATTCGCAAGCTATTCGTAAAGACATTCGCCATGATTCGTAAGCCATTGCTCCAATTCGTAAGAAAATCGTCGCCTCGGTTTTATCGCCACGCCAATTTCAAAATGTTCAAAAAATTCGTCTAGCAATGCGATTTTGCCTTAAGTTTCAAATATTCCTAATTTTATCGTAAATAATCGTAAGTCGTCGAAACTACGTTGTAATGCATCGTAATTAAGTCGTAATTTAATCGCCTTATTGTTAACAGTTCCGTTAATAATCGTCAAGGGAAAAATAAATACGAATAGTTACGATAACTTACGACAGGAAACGATGGTATACCAAGTAATCGTAAACATTTGACTGTCAAACTGTCATAAAAACGTCGTAGAAACGTCGTAAAACCTTCGTACGTATTCGCAACACATCGCGAAATTATGGCAAGTACATGTAGCGTATGCACTTCGTAAATGTTCGCAAATACATCGCACATATGCTCAACTGCATCGCACTGAATCGCCTAAATTCGGGTGCGAATATCGCTAACTGTCGTAAAAGTATCGTATTTCTTTTTAACTGCATCGCAAACAGTCGTAATTATTCGTAAACATGTCGTATCTATTCGCCCCAAATGACGGGAAAACCGGCTTTTGTAAAGCGATTTATTACGAAACATTACGACCAATACATCGCAAAGTTTCGTAAACAACTTCGCTTAAGTGGGACTTGGGCTTAATATCTCCTACATGTCTCAGACAGATTCTAATTTTGACTTTTTATATGAGTAATTTGGTGATATGATAACGATTAGAAGATGAGTGCATCATCGAGAAATGTTGACTACATCTCCCTTGCAAGAAATTGGCTTGCGTTTTAATTCTGGGGTTGAACCTGGTACCTGCCGCTTACGAGGCAGAATGATTTGACCCATGTCTTTCTTCGTATCGGATATACATGTAGCATGTAGAACAGCCAGACAGCGGAGTTCGGGGGAAGGATGTATTTGGTGATCTGAAACTCTTGTTAATCGGGGAGCGACATTCAATACTGAGATCTCAGGGTGCCTGACCCTGAATGGCCTGAAATTGACAATAGAATGGAGCATAACACTCTGTGTTGAATTGGCCAATTAGGACAAACATCAAAGCAATGTTATCATGAATCACTGTTGCGTACACTCATGTTCCTGAAACGTTAGACTTTAAAACATGTGCCGCTCTCTACCTAATATATTGCCACCAAGTGAGTTTGCACCATATCTGTCGCTACCAGCGGGAGATTAATTTCCTCTGTATGGTGACTGTATATGGTGACTGTACATTTCCAGTTAGTCATATCATGGTTAGTTATATCCTCACTCTATGGTCGGAATACTGCAGAACGCAATGTATCCTTACACACTCAGATGCATTGACTAATATATCAACAGTCAATTATGCTTAAAGATTTGAGATTCATAGTTTCCTCGGAAACTCTATCTACTTCGCATAACGGCCATAATGTCAATGACGCTCACTTCCTGCGGAGTTGAGAGAAGGTTACCCTAATCCCTATTTCCGCTTAAGCCGGTGCTAGGGGCCGTGAGGATACTTCATAATCTTCTCATGAACATCTGCAATAAAAGCGCGGCTGAGATACTAAGGCTACGACTAGGGTCTGAATGATAGATGCCGAGACTTTAGTCGTCAATTATCCCACCTCTTATCGCTTCAATTTATTACCTGTATATGGCAGGATTCTGCTGGTGGATTGTTAGTCTCCGAGGTCCGCCCTCTATACATGCCACTCGACAAATATAGGTAGGTTTATTGTTTTGGTGGAAAATTTAAACCGTACAACGTCGGGAATTACAGGTTAGTTTCTCTGTGTATTTTTGCATTTACCAGGTTACCAGGTGTTCTCGAGTATGAATGTTAGGTGCCGAGGGACGCTTTCCTGTAGAACCATGTGGTTGCTTTTAGTCGACAGACGTCGTCAAGTTTTCCCACCTCTTGAATATCGCTCCAATTCAACTTGTTCATTCTTGCATCACATTCTTGATACATTTTCCATCTATTTCGTATGCAGATAAACGCTTCCTTTGTCGACCAGAATTGATGCATTCTCGTCTCGCGAGACTCCCTACTGCGAGAAAGAGTCTCACGCGTAAATGGGAGCCATCCCCCCAAAATTTGGGGGGTGAGTAGGCGGCGTATGATTATCTGGCTTGTCACTGATCTGCTGACACCGCCGAGTTAGAAGCGAATTGCTAAACATAACGTGGGCTATATAATTGGGAAATGACTCTTTCCGTTTCGGAGCATATCAATCGCGAACAAATTATTGTCGGTATGTATACTTGGCCGTGAAAGCGAGCTATCTAATACAGGAAGTAGTTCGCGGGTAGACACGGCTCGCTTTGAGAATAATGTCATGCTGCCTCGCTTTGAGATTGGAGATTCAAAAATGTCACCAGTTTACATGAGAGTCGCTTTGGTCTCCCGCGGGTAGACACGGCTCTCTTTGAGAATGGAATTGATGAAGATTCAATATACTTGCTCGACGATAAGGGTGTTGCACTACCAATTTTGTAGCTTACACACTCTGACAAAGGAAAAATGAGCTGCGATATGACAGAACGAATTATCTAACTGGTTTCATTTGACCAATTCCCCGACCGCTAGAGACTTTTGTAATTCCCGGACGCTTTTCGATGGGCTTGTGATGTGCCATAATTTTAATGAATTTATATAGCGGTCGGTATACCCAGGTACTGACATATTTGCCGGATGTCGTGATTTATGAAGGTCTAGATCAAACAAATATAGTTTCAAAATCAGTCCATACCAACCTTAATTCCTGAACGTATATCTTGGGCATTATTATGGCTTGTATAAACCAATTTTATATCCGTTTTTAAATCACAAATGCTGATGAAAACAAATAATTTTCTCAGCAGCTGATTGAAACTGCAGCTGATTTTTTGTAGATGTATATGATCATTTATGGATTAAAGTCCTATAGCCGTCTGTCTGAGCCAAATGTCATACACTATAGGGTTCGACGTGTAAATGATTTTGGCAATGCCCCAACAAGAGCACAAGAATTTTAATCTCCAAAACGTGACAAGGATAGAGAAGGAGCCCATCCCAGGAGTTATCAGGTTACTGTAAAGAGCGGTTTAAACGAAAGTAGAACAATGTCTGAGAATTCCATATGACCCACAGGTGCTCCAACAAAGTTAGGTGTCATATATAAGATAACCTCTTTTAATCCCACAGTTTTGGACAGGCCGTCAATAGGGTAAGTTTGGAAACATTTCATTGCTGACCAGGTTCCTCTCTTAGTATTATAGATTCTATGTATATAAAATAGTAGTATGTACAAATAAAGTAAATGTTGTCACCTCTAGAAAGTGGAAAATTGTATCGAAGATTATTTTCTAGGATAAGGGTTTGGTAAGCACATATAAGGTTGTTATTCGAGGAATCGTGTGTGTCCAGTGATTACTTGTGACTTAGTACTGCTGCGTACATATAAATACATTAAATTGAGGGTCATGAGTTGACGTATGGACATGCCCTCGCTTTTTCATGGCCTTCTTTTAATCAAGGTCACAAAACATTATTGCAGACACTTATAAATCAGAGATATGCGACCATGCACCCCACTCAAAGTTTCCCAGAGTTTCTTTCGTTGATTGGAAATAAGAGCGTGTCTAATTCCGCTTAACCTGAGGCTAGGATCGTATGAACTCATTTATTTCAATATCTTCATATAAACAGTCACAATCAAAGCGTGACTGAGCTACATCATTCCATAGATAACGACTTCACAACGAAAATCATACGGATTTGATATTTTTGGAACATCATTGAAAATTATTGACTGGTTCTGTCTTGAAGGAAACTAGCCTATTTTTGTGTAATTTGATGCGGAAATTCTTTAATGAACGACAACCGAATATTGAATGACGGGGACTAGACGCTTGTATCGCTAAAAAAGTTTTCGCATATGAATGTTGCTTACTACTGAACTTCATCTACAGGACAACGGTTAATGAACAAAAAGTATAACTTGGGTGTTAATATGCCTTGCTCATCGCCTGTTTCTCTTCTCAGGAAATTCAAGCATAGAATGAATGAAAAATATTTTGGACAATATTCTTAAAGGTCTCGAGATTATGTTTTCGTTTTACCAGTATGTCGCTAATTAAATTTAAGCAACAATTGTTGTAAGAACTGTTTGATTACCTTTTCAGAAGCTCTTTCTGGAACGATGAAGGCAATTCTTGGGATTTTCCTAGGTGTTCTCGGTAAGGCTTCTGAGATTTGATATCCCAATCGATATGGTGTAGACACTGGTCAAATTTTTCGCTTGATAAAAATTGGCAAACATATAAATTGAACATATAAATTATGGGTATAGTTAAAGACGTAACTAGAAAGTGTGTAATTCTTGGAGCACCGTAAGATTGGCTACCCTTAAATATTCTTCCAAATTTCTACACAGGTCAATGAACATCTCGGATTCAAAACTGAAAGATATCCATGGTACGCTGTTGTTTCCATATAACTCCATTATATTAATGCCGTTTAGAAAGTGGCCTATATTATTATCCGGATTTATGAACAGATGTTTATTGGGCAGGCAAGGACATTATCCCGGGGGAGGGGGGGGGGGGGCGTGACCGAGTGACTTAGAGCTCCGGTACTGTATCAGTACTAATATACTTTGCTAAGAATGTATTGTTGTTGCCGTTGGTTTTTATTTGAAGCTTCCGTTTACACCTGAGAATCAGAAAGTATATTTTCAAGTGTTAAGGTCGTAGGGCTTTCATATAATCAGAGTTATAATCCAGTATCTTATTTCGCAGTGCCTGATGCTAGAGGACGTGTAATCACAGCATACTTTTCTACATGATCATCTGCAATAAAAAAAAAGTGTCTTAGCTACAGGACACCCATAATATCCGTGGATTATTCATGATCAGTGGGAGTTTTCGGGGTACAATAGAGAAATGTCTCATTCTGTGGGATCATATCACTTCTTCGACGGTTCGTGATTTGAAATACTCCATTGGTGAATTCAAAAGTTTCAAAAACAAAATTCGGTAAAAAACTTCGCGTCGTATGAAGATCTTGAAGATATTGTATTGCACCAGGTCTATGTGTCCCATAGCTCCAGGCGAAGTGGAATTAGGGACAATATAAGAAACGTAGTGCCTAGGAACTAATCTGAGCCATGGTATGATTAGGGAATATATTCGATATTCAATTAAGCAGGGCACGTGGGTCCTTCCCTTTGATTAGCTCGAAATATATACACATAACATTACCAGAATTTATTGTTATTTTGGGATTACACTATCTTAGTATAGCACAGATTCTAGTGCTGAAAACTGATCGAGCCAGCCGCTGATTCGAACCAGCGACCCCCAGAGTACGGCACCTGATCGCCAGCACATTCGCGATTGCTCCGATTATTCCGTTGAAGTCATAGTACCTCGCGCATCAATGGTGTAGGGATTTTGCACGTTTCCGGTGTAAACAGTGAACTGCCGCACGTAAGACACACCACATACAATAGGGTGTATTTCCTCGTTGTATTCTCCCTGGTCAGGAGGTAAAATATATATCTAAATGAATTTAATATTCTTTTGCGTCTACCTCCGAAAGATCTGATCTAAGTGGAGGGCTTTCTTCTGGGTTTTCATCTCAACCCGATCTCCATGGCAACATAAGTCGTTGCTGTGGTTTAAAGCGTTTAAACATGGATGCCAATATGGATTCCTGCCAGTGATAGCCTACATATACTACGAGACTGTGCCGACTGTCGACAACACTATATGTTGGCGATCTAAACCACTCGGCCAACGAGCCTCCCAGAAAATAGGAGATAGCAGACTGGTAGTCTCGAAAGCGAACATACAATACTCTTCTGAGGACCTTAATCCTACAAGACCTGGGAGGGGGGAGCAAAATGGCCCCCCTACCATACTTTCTGCGCTATCTCCGTAACGACAAAAAATAGAGAGCTGAACTCCGTGACTTTATAGTTTATCAAATTGGGGTAATTTTGAGCCAATTTGCATAGCCCCCGGAGCAGAGGTAAATTCAAGATGGCGGCCACGTGGGGTACCAGAAAAGTGATGTTTTTGTCATATTTCTTCAAATTTTCTGCTTTTCCGCGATGAAAAGTGGGCAAAAACTATTATATTTTACATCACAATAATATTTA
The DNA here is from genome assembly GCA_036873755.1 of Hanleya hanleyi. Classification (NCBI taxonomy): domain Eukaryota; kingdom Metazoa; phylum Mollusca; class Polyplacophora; order Lepidopleurida; family Hanleyidae; genus Hanleya; species Hanleya hanleyi. Next base: position 6,251 of record JAVTVY010020394.1, read on the forward strand.
CTAATATATCATGCAGTTTTTGCGAAGAAATTTCATAAATAAAAAAATCGGAAAATCTGACCGAAAAAGCGGCCAAAAATGCCGTTTTAAAAAATAACGTCACTGTCACGTCATCAAACTGCCATCTTGGATTTTTTTACATTTTCGGATAGAGATTGACCCAAGGGTATAGTGTGCTAAGTTTCAGCCCCGTAGCTGAAGGGGTAAGAAAAATAATTAGGGGGGAGGGGCATTTCGGCCATGAGAAATCATGGTAACTGAGACTTTCGATAAGGTAAAATAGATACTGCTGGATTTAATGATTATCAGGCCCGATCAGGATAAACGCATATTGTAACACTGAGGGTCTCAATAACACAGCACAAAAAGTCGTCTTTGAGGTAATGGAGATTTTGTTCAGTTCTCAACAAATTTTTCTAAAATATTTCGGGATCCTACACAAAATTTCATCGCTGGGATTTTTTTGCGAAATTGTTGCGGCTACCAGGTGTTTTCCTGTTTCGCTTGCGTTCGCCTCGCATGACATCAATGACGTCAACAGTTAACGTTCCTAAAACAGCAGCGCAAGCGACGAAAGTGGTTCATTGTCTGGCCGCGGGTATAAATGCATCTTTTTTTCAAATTTGTAGTAGCGGGTGTTAGTAATGGGGCTGTTCCCCATACCGAGTCCTTCAAATCCCACCTACAGGGCCTAGTATCGAGTGGTAATACCTTGAAGTCTTGTCTGACGAAGGTGGTTCATCCTCTGGGAGAGGCCTCACGATTTGCCCATGACGTTCAGGAAATCGAGGACCTTATCCACAAGCTGGAGGGTAGGCTGTCAAGTACAGTGAACATCATCCACGCTGTCATGCTGATCCCGTATGTCGGGGCCTTTGCCTCTCCTGTTCTTGGGCCAGCATCCACTGTATTGAACGCCATTAATTCTGGGGTAAGCCGTCAATTGAATCTGTGTGATCTATTAGAGTGCTTGCGTCCTTGGGTCTTGGAGGTCATCGCCGGAAAGCGGATACTTTACTTTAGATAAAGTGGGAGGGCAGGCTGATTGGCATGGATGAATTCTGCTCTTTATATTTGCCCATTGGCACCAGAACGCAGTTTCTCCAACCATCAAAGTTACACGACTTCGTTTAAGGGGCAGAATATAACAATCACAATTATCTCAATTTGGCTCATGCATACGTCGCCAGTTCAATATGAGAACTAGTATTGGCGTTGAAGCGGAATTTGCGCATTTCCATTCTTATTTCATGATGGTCTATTCTACTGCCACAAAACAAGTCTCGCGTCAGATCACTGCATATAATACGTTATTTCAAACGAACATTGCTATCAATATAAATTTGGACGGCAGGTGAAGAAATTTATCTCCCAAAATTATCTCGATTGCAGCTCAAGACGGTGACGCACGAGATTGATGCTGTGGTCAAGGTTATCCGAGGCTGGCTTTCGCCACTAGTCGTCGTCCAGAAAGACGTTGCCGCTCTCAACACTAAAATTTCTCAAGTCATTTCGGTCATCGCCAAGGGTAAGTTATGCATGGCCTAATCATGGCGTATGAACACGGTCATTGGAAATCGTTAACTTGTGAGATGGGAAGTGGACCAGAGCGCGAGTCCTGTGTTTCAGGTGGCTAGTGGAATTGACGACATTAACTTGATTCCTATCAGTCCACCTGGTTACCTGTTGAATTTGAAGGTATGGCTAATTTGGTGGAATTTTTTAGTCCTCCATACATATCAAACTATTGCACATTGGAGAAGAATATTCGTTGTTTACTTACTGAGTTGCTTGATACTTCTTTAATTCTCTCTCTCACTCGCTCTCTCTCTCTCTCTCTCTCTCTCTCTCTCTCTCTCTCTCTGTAGTTGGTAATTCTATAGTTAGAATATTTTAATCGTTCCACACGTTATAAATGGATCACCTACCAAAAAATGGTCAGTGATCTGTGCTTTTCTCTGTTTTAGCCGAGAGTGAGACGCAGAAAGTTGAAAAATGTGTGGAAGCACTACCTGCCGGTTCTGCTAAGACCCATGCTGAATCAGCCATGGAGCACGTGGCAAGCACGCTGGATCACATCCCCCGTGCCCTTTTGTCGCCAGTGAGTCACGTGACAGGTGGCTGCACTAAGGTCGAAGGATTCCTCCACAAGCTTCATTTGGTGAGAAGGAAACGAGGGCTTCCCTCTCTCAGCAAAGTTATCAGTAAGTGAGCTATCGCTTCCATGTTTATGATGGGATAACTACCAACAGTCATTGTGTTACTTAGGAAACCGAACGGACCTGCCACCTTCTCTTTGATCATTGTTTTGCAGTAACTATCTATAATTTAGTGTTTCCGCAGTTGGTAATGTTCAACTTTTGTTCTCTCTAAATATAGTTATAATATCATTTCAGTGAGAACAATGAGGCAGTCGATCTATAATATAGTCTGATGTACAAATGCCCATCAAAGATGATGTTTTAAACTTCACACTTGATCAGTATGTGTTATATTCAGGTGTACTGTTATCCATATGTACGGCACATATTTTAGGTATTCTTAAGAAAATAGACGGCGCATTCGGACCTCTGGGGCATTTCTTGGACGAGGTACACAAAGTTCTCGACAAGAAGATTTGCCTTATCGGAGAGTGAGTACACCGCCTACTGGGGTATTGTTTTGTCGACGTGGTGGGAGGTGGGTGAATGTGCGAATGATTACTCATTAAAGAAAAAAGAGGAACACTAATAGATAAAGTTAAATCGCAGAGTATGCCCGCAAGCATCGTACTGACATCATTGAATACGTTTGTCAGTAAATTTTCTTCTTAGAGCTCTTCACTGTCTCGTTTTTTAGATGTCTTGTGATGATGAAGTGAAAATTCACATGTTCCTCCGGATGAATGTTTTGACAGGGTTTCTACGGTTTTTCCTCAAAATGTCGAGATAAATCACCCAAAATTTAAGAAAAAAGACAAAATCCCGCAATTGTTCCTGTGTACGCACGCTGCTGGTCGCTGTTATACCATAAACTAACAAACTCGTTTTAAGTGTGTCTGTATTTTTGCGCTACCTCACTGGGTGGATTTTATTGGAATTTTATAATCAAAGTCAGAAAAATCTTACCCAGATGTTGTTCTTGACGAAATATTGGTGAAAATCATTGACCAAATAAATATGGACATGTGGTGATCCCCGCGTCTGTATTGCCTTTATCGTGCACAGCAGTCATCACTCATGCCCATCCAGGTCCATGTTAAACGCTGATGAACATATGCTTGTTTTCTGACAGAAATATTAAAGAGACCATATTTTTGGACAATATGTATATTTTACGATGATGTAACTTGTTAGAAAGGACCCGGATGCGGAGGTCGCTATCCAATGGGGTTCGCCAGCTCGAACTGACGCCAGGTGGCTACGTGTATCAAGAGGTAAATAACGCATGCGCATGTCGTTTGTCTTGACGTCACAAAGGCAACGTCATAATGTATCGACGCTATAACAGTTCGTTTTATGACGCCACGTCTTCTTTACCTGTTGGAGCACTAGCGCCGCCTAGCGTGGCTGGCGATCCCCATTATAAAACTGACAAAACTGTAACGGAATGTGCTATCGGTAAGACAAGAATGTTTTATGACTATCACAAATTATCACCACGAGCAAATTTGCCCGTGTGATTAAATGCCATCGTATTTCTGTGACTTTGAATTGGGAAATGCTTCATACAACTAGAGTTGAATCCTTTATTGGGTTTTCTTCTGTGGGAGACAACTCTACCTCATCAGAGCATGCGTAGTCCCAATGTTCCTGTCATAAATAATGCGGCATTTAAATTGAAGGATATGCAAAAAGGTGAGAAAAATCTGGTGACTAAAAAGCAACCATATGGATCTACACGAAAACACCTAACATTGTCCCGAGAATACGACGAATTCTAGGACGTAGCCTTAGTGTCCTTTTAACTCGCTCCTGGATAACCTTGTATTCATATGAGGATTGTGGCAGCTCTAAAACATTACTCACTCACCGGAAGTACCTGTTTTATCACCTTTAGCCGAAGGCCTCTATGACTTGATATGAAATAAAATTATGGTCTATATGATTGTATATACATGCGTTATTTCGGATGCACTTTATATCATCCAGAGTAAATTCTGTAGTTTGCTATATTCACTATTCCCATCACTTCCCAAGATCGTCAAAACTCACAAGTAGCGTAATATAACTGTGTTACTTTTAATGTTAGTTATCCTCCCCAGGCATGTACCTTTTCACTATTCACATCATCCAGCAGGATAGATAAGAATCTTGCTTGGTGGTCGACGCTGTGTTAAAGCATTTGCAGTACGCTGGCATCGTTTTGCACCACTCTTTTGATGTTGCGCTTTATTTTCTACTATTTTTATTAAAGCTACCATGTGTTTGCCTCAAACATGTTCCTCGTGCATGTATACTCATTTTCACATCATCCCACATCATAGTAACAATTTGCAAAGAACTTTTCAAAGGAGTTATTGGGCTTTCCTTCCTATTGCCCCAAGGGAGATCTTTTCCTTGTTATATTGCTCTTATTCTGTGCACTGGCATTGTTTCTCAGGATTATAAAAATCGGCAAGGAGATCGTCAAAGGGGTAGAGAAGGTTGGGAAAGAAGTGGTCCACACAGTAACCCATGCCGGGGAAGAAGTGGTTCACACAGTATCCCATGTCGCACACTCGATCGGCCATGCACTCCATCACATCTTCGGTCGCAGGGCCATCGATGGTAGATACTACATAATTGTTGACGTGAGTGTATTTGTGTAGATTTAATTTTAGCTCTTTTGCACCATCCTGTAGAATCTTTAGCTATTCTTAAACCGCCTTCATAAAGGGCATTGAGTATCAACACTAAAAACAATGTCAGTTTCGTTATATTTCAAAAAGAGTTATCCAAGACGCTTTATGTTCAAAATGAAGGATGAAATGGTGGGCTACCAGGCCTATTTTTGCAAAATCTGGTACTCAGTGTGATATATTGAACACTGGATTAGATAAAAAAATCTATGGACATTTGTTCATTTTTCTTGTATTCCGATATAATCTGAACATCTGTTGAATATGAAGGGTCATCCGGCTTATTTGAAACAGGAGATGCCAATCTTGAAATACTTAAAGTATCTTCCATAACCTGCTTTCCCTAGCGTCTCCATTTGGAGAATACATAATTAAAAGCTCAAGTTTTTAGATGGTAAAAACTCCCCATATATGAAGGGAAGAAAAGGTGTCTCACGTGACCTATGGTAGGGCCAGACTTTATAGGAAACGTTCCCGTTGTTCATAATTATGAAACTACTGCATTTTTGCCAGAAATGTGCGAATCAGGGGAGATAACTAGTAATAAAATTTTATATCTCCCCACGCAGAAGAGTTCCAATTTCTTTGGCACTGCACTGTAACCATGGTAACATGCCTATTAAAAAATTATCACACAAATGTATACTTTTCAGTTTATATTCCTATTTTACTCTCTTTCAAATAATCTTTCTAGTAGTGCAATATAGTGAAAAGATTCTGCCCTTTGAAATAAAAGCATGAAACATGGTACATTTATTGTACTCGATGGGCTAATTAAAATTTGCTATTAGCCCACTTGAAATTATTCCAAGATGGCCGCCAATTTCAAGATGGCCGCCTTTGTACTGTAGATATGCTTCCATTTTAGAAGCCTAAAAATTCACAATTCTGTTCGTAGGAAACGTTCTGAAGTTTTCTTCGAAAACCCAAGCCTCTCTCTCCTTTGCCCTTGGATAGTTCTTCCAAAACCGTCTGAGATTTGCTCGAATAAATATTGCCTATTATATAGCATTGAAAATCGAATGAAGGTTTATCTGACCAATTAAATTCGCTCAGTTCGTCCGTCTGTTATTGTATAGCGCGAAAATCACTGTTGGTTCTGCTTCACTTTGACGTGGTTATACTGTATGGCTACAGTCCGCCATATATTTAACTCCAGTTTCCTTCCTTCATTATGGCACTACAAGCAAAACCACGAGTTTGAAAAAGAAGCCTGCACATAAGTGATATGTAACACCCTTGATTATAATTAAATGTTGTATTCTGAAAATAAGTAATGGAAATCAATATTTTGCAAACTTGATAAAACTAATTTATACATTCATCAAAATTTATATTATGTTGTTATGTAGCTAGCCGTGTAAATCGGAAACCCACCTACAGGAATTCAATCCTTTTTTGTCCAGACAAACGGCCATAACTGTATGCCCACCGACTCTTGCAGATGTTATACAGAGAGGTCATTCTTCTATCCCGTCCTTTAATGAAGAACAATGACATTCCTCTATCTCGTCATCATACAATTTTGACATTGTTCCATCTCGTCATTATACAATGATGTCATTCTTCTATCTCGTACCAATAAAACCATGACAATCTTCTATCCCTTCCTTAAACAATGTTGATATTTGTCTATCTCGTCCTTATACAACGATGGCATTCTTCTATCTCGTCCATTTCAACAGAAAGACTTTGACACCAAGAAGCGTGGCCTTGACCTCTGCGTGAGTATTAATGATGCCCTGAAGGTGGTCAATGGTGTCACAGGAGGGATGCTGAGCGAAGCACAGAAGTTCATTGGCAAACTTTTCCACGGACATCTACCCTTCCACATTCCCGGTAAGTAATATCTTCATTACCAGCCTAAGATCCTATCTTTAGTAGGCAGTCGACGTCTATAGATGTGCTCTCAACAGGAAATTAAATCACTTTTTCTTTTAGTCCGACCTTCCTCTAACCATTTCAGCCACACGACGGATAATTTCTGACAAATTGTCCTCAGCGTGTCAGAGTTTTCTCCCCCAAAAAGGGGTCGATTTTGCGTGACCCTTTCACTGTTTAACCTGGGTTCTCCTGCCATGTCGCGGCCTTTACAAGAATACTGTACACTTAGACGTGTCGTCCATGCTTTGAAGTCAAAATAATAGGAAATGCCATTTGAGGATGCGCCAGTAACGACGAAATTACCTTCTGTTTCATCAGCGTGTCTGTCAATGCATAGAATTACGCCCGCCGACGTAACGTCACTGTCACAGAACGACTGCGAACTTGGACGTACACTGCACGTCATGAACACAATGAGGAGATAAAGCAGTGACGTGCACTGCACGTCATCAACAGTGAAAAGGTTAATCAAAAGAATTTATTCGCATGGCGCAATTGAGAATAAAAACAGATTTTCGTTCGAAATGAACAAGACGCTATAGAATAAAGTATTTAATTCAGTCTGTTGTCTCACAAACCACGCGTTGAAAAACCGATTTGATTATGGCCTATCATATCGAACTGCTACATAATATCGGAACTTTAAATTTAGAAGTTTTGAGACATCACATGACCCAGGGTTTCGCCCAGGATTTCTTCCTTTCTATACAAAGTAAGACGACGTTTTCTGGTGATGTTTTTGGGTTATATCCATGAAACAACCTAGGATGCATGTGAACGCATGGTGGCGGTAGCCTACTTTAGTAATTTGATATATTTCTTTGACAAAATTACACTCTAAGAAAAGCAAGGTGCTACTCTGTTTCCTGACGACTCTCTAACATTACAGTACCATAACGGAGATGAGACAAGACTTGTAGCATTCACCGTACTCCCACCCCTGTACTCCTGGCGCCCCCTATGCCGCCCAATTCCTGCACTTGTGCGCTACTACACGCTCCCTTTACTGTGTTCCCGGCACTATACCCCTTTGTCCAATGTTCCCCCATTCCTCATTCCTATCGATTTCTTCCCTCTTCTCATTTTGCTGCCGCGTACCCTGCCATACCCCCAAAACCAGTGACGAAACTGTCACTTCTCCTGGGGCAGCACTCGTGCAAGAAATGTTCGAATCAGGGGAGATAACTAGTAATACAATTTTATATCTCCCCACGCAGAAGAGTTCCAATTTCTTTGGCACTGCACTGTAACCATGGTAACATACCTATTCCAAAATTGTGATTTTGGAACATATTGATTTTCGAAAGGAAATTTCGAGGCCAGAAGCTGTCATTACATATCTACTTCAGATAACATAAGTGTTTCGTGTTACAGGCCTGACAACGGACGTCCTGCATTTGGGTAACTTGTTGAAGCCGTTCCATATTGGTTTTCCGAGCGTTTCCACCCTGCTCAAACTGTCTGAGTCGGCCGTTACTCAGGCACTTCATCTCAACCCACTCACGCAGTATGTCCAGGCTATACCCGTCTGCAAAGCCGTCCTCGTTGGCAAATAGACACACGGCTTGGAGAAACTATGGTAAGGCAAGATGTATTGTCATGTATTCGATAAGTTTAAGGTTACGCAATTGCGTTGCTAGTAATAACTTATACCTTGATTATTTAGCAACAACAACCTGGGTCATAATTTTGCATCTCCTATCTACCTATCATTTGGGTCTCATTGTCAGGAGAGATGGTTATGATCGTGATCTTATGTAAGTGCACTGCCAAAAATACTCAGCTTATTTAAGATAATGCGCTAAATTTTCTTGAAATAAGATAATTTTACTCAAAATAAATTAAATTTTAAGAAAAATTTCAGATTTTTTTTCTTGTTTGAGTAAAATTTGGAGCGGGTCAAGTATATTTTACTTGAACAAGAAAACATTCTTGCATCACTTCTTGTTTAAGTAAAATACTTACCCCACTCCAAATTTTACTTAAACAAGAAAAATAAATCTTAAAAATATTTTCTTAAAATTTAATTTATTTTTAGTAACATTATCTTATTTCAAGAAAATTTAGGGCATTATCTTAAATAAGTAGGGTATTTTTGGCAGTGTGTTGTTAAGATTTATACAGCAGTTTCCATCGATGACGAATAGTTCAGTCAGTTTCAACAAAATTTATATTGGATGACATCATATCATACTTTCGTCAGCGGATACGTTCTTGATTTGGTCAACCAGAACGATCCTATCATTCGTCCGAATACTATTTCATTTGCCTTTGGTCGTAGTTTAACTGACAATGTGAATAAATTTGTACCGATCTTTCCTTGGTAACGATGTGAGTGAATCGCTTAAGAATTAACCGTTAAAGGAACTCTATGATTGGTTGGATGTTCATCGAGTTTTCTCCACTATCCAATCCAAATACCGAATTTGCGTTTGAAATATTGAATTTGATCAATGAAAGTGGCAAATAACCATTGATTGGCTAGAGATTCTAGAAAAATTAAATTAATGTGATTAGAGTAACGTCATGCGAACATAACTCGCCTCAATTTTGCGAGGGATGGATACAAATGCCTGTCCATATTTTCTGTTCCTGAATCACCATACCATGAATGAATATATTACAATGAAGCCAGTTTATACTCTAAAAAATTGTCGGCATACTTGTCAAATACGCGGAACTGTGGTTGCAATAGGCAATGGTAGATTGGAAATGGATAATTGATTACCATTGGTTACCATTCAGGAACAGTCTTTACGTTCAGCTACTCAGGGGTAAGGTTTTTTTTACGTCAAACTCAGAATCACCTTATTTCATCTATCTTAGGTATCAGAAGCATCTGGTCTGTCATTCATAATTCAGCCGTCGTTCATTAAAGAATATCCGCGTCTATAATCCAAAGACCTATTCCATATTACAGTATTAGCATCAAAATCAAAAAGACAATCATAGTATACATAAACATAGGCTAGCTTCCTGCAAGAGAGAAGCGGTCAACAGTTTTCAATGATGCCGGCAAGACATGATGTTTCAAAAATATCAAATCCGTATCGCTTACCAGGACTCGTAATCCATAATAATCGTTGTAAAGTCGTCATCTAGAGAGTGATGTATCTCAGTCACGCTTTGATTGTGAGTGTTCATATGAGCACCATGAGGATTTTGAAGTACATGAGTTCATACGGCCCCTAGCCCCGGGTTAAGCGGAATTAGACACAAGTTACGATCTGAACTGTTTTATCATTGTGAGCATATATCTATTTCTCAATTACATACCAATGGTACCGCGTCAGTCTCTGTGTGTGTGCCATCACCATTAACTGTACTCTAATATGTGTTACTGTTATACTTGTGTAGGTACGTGGGTTTCTCAGCGAAGTTGGTCGTTATTTTATTGTACAAATACCCAGTTGAATAAATTCAATATTGAAGTTTTTAATTGATGTCTTCGTGCTACTGGATCTGAAAGACACCTATGCCAAATAAGGTTACAGTAAAATCAAAGGGACCAAAAATGGGATGTGGACAAGTTCAGAAAGGTCTTGAAATGTGTAGTAAATATGTTGTTTTTTTGTTATAGCGAAAACAGTTTGGCGATGTGGTGTCTAATCTATGATAAATTCGAGCTCAAAGTTTGGACTTGCTAGCCGAAATTCTCCCAGCGAGAGCGACCTATGACGCCACATGTGTAAGACATAGCGGGCAATATAGCATTAAGCATGCAAACTGAATATGACAGCAGTTCCCATTACGTCGAAAATTCAAGCGATAGGGACTAATATAAGTCCAAATTTCACGGATCATATGATAAACTACCATCATAGCCATCACATTGTAGATGAAATATCTGGAATAGACGTCCATACATACGTAACGATATTGCCTTATACATCTTGATCATGCGGTGGAACTCAGGCATGTGAACATTCGATAATAACCAGAGAAGGCCCTCTCGAATGGTCAACCAATTTCTTGCTTCGTGTTGGTGGACGGTCTACCGGGGACAAATATACGCTTATATCATAGTTATCAATTATGAGCATGGAATGAAAGATTTGCTGCCAATTAAACCGCCGGGTGGTAGTACAGGCCGGTTATAGTGAGAGAGAGAGAAAAAAATTCCGTTCGCCCAAGAAGGGAAGGCTGTTAACTCAGGCCATGTGTTACCGATCACCTTGCTTTGTCTAAAGTAAGGTAACTGATTAGATTACAGAGAGGACGGGCGGACAAAACTACGAACCAAACTTGCTCAACAATTGACCGATATACAAGTTTGAAGCGGTTTCTTCAAAGGACGACTTTGACAAAAACATGAATTCTTCAAACTAGTGAGTGAGCGAGTGAGTTAGAGTGTAACGTCGCGTTCAGCACTATTTCGGCCATATGGCGATGATATAACTAACTACGATATGATTAGCTGGATATGTGTAAACGTCGGGTTCCATCTCCAAGGGTTATTTACCTGGAAGACCGTCCGTAAGTGTAAATAAATGAATGTCGTGTCTTTGAGAAAAGTGAAAAGCGTACCTGTAATTAATCCTACGCCCGTTCGATAGACGAGGTCGCGTATTGTTTTATGCTGTGCTCTCAAGGCAGGCCACAGACCATGCGTGGAGTTCCCCCGGACCTGCAGCCTGCACAGCGGTCGGACAAGCTTTGGTAAAACGTTCTTCCATTGATTTCTCCAACTTACAAACTGTTTCAACAGAGCTTACACGGACGTGTTTTTATCTCAGGTTTCATACATCACAAGTACCGGTATGTAAATAGTTATATTCCATCGTTGGTTGTAAAGTTGGACGAACTCGCATATATATATATGCCTAACATTATTTTCGTTATTTTGGGATTACACCTCCTTAGAACAGCCCAGATTCGAACCAGCGATCCCAGAGTGAGGCACCTAATCGCCAGCAATGTATGTCGGGATCTAAACCACTCAGCCAACGAGAGTCCCACAAAAATAAGAGGTAGCAGACCGGTAGTCTTGAAAGCGAACATACAGTACCCCTCTGATGATCGTAAAGATACAGCTTCCATAGCTGAATAGGAAGATATATTTTTGTCATTTAGAAAGTGATCGTATAACAGTATTTTCGTTATTCTGGGACAACACTATCTTAGAATAGCACAGATTCTATTGCTGAAAAATTGGTCGAGTCCCGTACGGAATTCGAACCAGCGACCCCAGAGTCAGGCACCTAATCGCCAGCACTGTATGTCGGCGATCCAAACCTCTCAGCCAACGGGCCTCCCACAAAAATAGGAGGTAGCAGACCGGTAGTTTTGAAAGCGAACATACAGTACCCCTCTGGCGATAGTAATTACACAGCTCCCATAGCTGAATACATACATGTAGAAAAATATTTATATCAATCAGAAAGTGATTGTATAACAGTATTTTCGTTATTTCGGGGTTACACTATCTTAGAATAGCACAGATACTAGTGCTGAAAAATTGGTCGAGTCCCGTGCGGGATTTTTGTGGGAAGCCCGGTGGCTGAGTGGTTTAGATCGACGACATACAGTGCTGGCGATTAGGTGCCTGACCCTGGGGTCGCTGATTTGAATCCCACACGGGACTCGATCAATTTTTCAACACTAGAATCTCGCCGATTTTCTCATCTTTCGACAATTTGGTCATTATATCCGTCATTAGGTATGTCAGTACACTTCCAAGTTAGACACAGCTTCAACATTCTTGTTTGAGTAAAATTTGGAGTGGGTCAAGTATATTTTACTTAAACAAGAAAATATTCTTCCATCACTTCTTGTTTAAGTAAAATACTTACCCCACTCCAAATTTTACTTAAACAAGAAAAATAAATCCTAAAAATATTTTCTTAAAATTTAGTTTATTTTTAGTAACATTATCTTATTTCAAGAAAATTTAGGGCATTATCTTAAATAAGTAGGGTATTTTTGGCAGTGTGTTGTTAAGATTTATACAGCAGTTTCCATCGATGACGAATAGTTCAGTCAGTTTCAACAAAATTTATATTGGATGACATCATATCATACTTTCGTCAGCGGATACGTTCTTGATTTGGTCAACCAGAACGATCCTATCATTCGTCCGAATACTATTTCATTTGCCTTTGGTCGTAGTTTAACTGACAATGTGAATAAATTTGTACCGATCTTTCCTTGGTAACGATGTGAGTGAATCGCTTAAGAATTAACCGTTAAAGGAACTCTATGATTGGTTGGATGTTCATCGAGTTTTCTCCACTATCCAATCCAAATACCGGATTTGCGTTTGAAATTTTGAATTTGATCAATGAAAGTGGCAAATAACCATTGATTGGCTAGAGATTCTAGAAAAATTAAATTAATGTGATTAGAGTAACGTCATGCGAACTTAACTCACCTCAATTTTGCGAGGGATGGATACAAATGCCTGTCCATATTTTCTGTTCCTGAATCACCATACCATGAATGAATATATTACAATGAAGCCAGTTTATACTCTAAAAAATTGTCGGCATACTTGTCAAATACGCGGAACTGTGTTTCCGTGGTTGCAATAGGCAATGGTAGATTGGAAATGGATAATTGGTTACCATTGGTTACCATTCAGGGACAATCTTTACGTTCAGCTACTCAGGGGTAAGTTTTTTTTTACGTGAAACTCAGAATCACCTTATTTCATCTATCTTAGGTATCAGAAGCATCTGGTCTGTCATTCATAATTCAGCCGTCGTTCAATAAAGAATATCCGCGTCTATAATCCAAAGACCTATTCCATATTACAGTATTAGCATCAAATTCAAAAAGACAGTCATAGTAAACAACAATGTACATAAACATAGGCTAGTTTCTTGCAAGAGAAAAGCGGTCAACAGTTTTCAATGATGCCGGCAAGACATGATGTTTCAAAAATATCAAATCCGTATCGCTTACCAGGACTCGTAATCCATAATAATCGTTGTAAAGTCGTCATCTAGAGAGTGATGTATCTCAGTCACGCTTTGATTGTGAGTGTTCATATGAGCACCATGAGGATTTTGAAGTACATGAGTTCATACGGCCCCTAGCCCCGGGTTAAGCGGAATTAGACACAAGTTACGATCTGAACTGTTTTATCATTGTGAGCATATATCTATTTCTCAATTACATACCAATGGTACCGCGTCAGTCTCTGTGTGTGTGCCATCACCATTAACTGTACTCTAATATGTGTTACTGTTATACTTGTGTAGGTACGTGGGTTTCTCAGCGAAGTTGGTCGTTATTTTATTGTACAAATACCCAGTTGAATAAATTCAATATTGAAGTTTTTAATTGATGTCTTCGTGCTACTGGATCTGAAAGACACCTATGCCAAATAAGGTTACAGTAAAATCAAAGGGACCACACATGGGATGTGGACAAGTTCAGAAAGGTCTTGAAATGTGTAGTAAATATGTTGTTTTTTTGTTATAGCGAAAACAGTTTGGCGATGTGGTGTCTAATCTATGATAAATTCGAGCTCAAAGTTTGGATTTGCTAGCCGAAATTCTCCCAGCGAGAGCGACCTGTGACGCCACATGTGTAAGACATAGCGGGCAATATAGCATTAAGCATGCAAACTGAATATGACAGCAGCTCCCATTTCGTCGAAAAGTCAAGCGATAGGGACTAATATAAGTCCAAATTTCAAGGATCATATGATAAACTACCATCATAGCCATCACATTGTAGATGAAATATCTGGAATAGACGTCCATACATACGTAACGATATTGTCTTATAAATCTTGATCATGCGGTGGAACTCAGGCATGTGAACATTCGATAATAACCAGAGAAGGCCCTCTCGAATGGTCAACCAATTTCTTGATTGGTGTTGGTGGACGGTCTACCGGGGACAAATATACGCTTATATCATAGTTATCAATTATGAGCATGGAATGAAAGATTTGCTGCCAATTAAACCGCCGGGTGGTAGTACAGGCCGGTTATAGTGAGAGAGAGAGAAAAAAATTCCGTTCGCCCAAGAAGGGAAGGCTGTTAACTCAGGCCATGTGTTACCGATCACCTTGCTTTGTCTAAAGTAAGGTAACTGATTAGATTACAGAGAGGACGGGCGGACAAAACTACGAACCAAACTTGCTCAACAATTGACCGATATACAAGTTTGAAGCGGTTTCTTCAAAGGACGACTTTGACAAAAACATGAATTCTTCAAACTAGTGAGTGAGCGAGTGAGTTAGAGTGTAACGTCGCGTTCAGCACTATTTCGGCCATATGGCGATGATATAACTAACTACGATATGATTAGCTGGATATGTGTAAACGTCGGGTTCCATCTCCAAGGGTTATTTACCTGGAAGATCGTCCGTATGTGTAAATAAATGAATGTCGTGTCTTTGAGAAAAGTGAAAAGCGTACCTGTAATTAATCCTACGCCCGTTCGATAGACGAGGTCGCGTATTGTTTTATGCTGTGCTCTCAAGGCAGGCCACAGACCATGCGTGGAGTTCCCCCGGACCTGCAGCCTGCACAGCGGTCGGACAAGCTTTGGTAAAACGTTCTTCCATTGATTTCTCCAACTTACAAACTGTTTCAACAGAGCTTACACGGACGTGTTTTTATCTCAGGTTTCATACAGACAAGTACCGGTATGTAAATAGTTATATTCCATCGTTGGTTGTAAAGTTGGACGAACTCGCATATATATATATATGCCTAACATTATTTTCGTTATTTTGGGATTACACCTTCTTAGAACAGCCCAGATTCGAACCAGCGATCCCAGAGTGAGGCACCTAATCGCCAGCAATGTATGTCGGGGATCTAAACCACTCAGCCAACGAGAGTCCCACAAAAATAAGAGGTAGCAGACCGGTAGTCTTGAAAGCGAACATACAGTACCCCTCTGATGATCGTAAAGATACTCCATAGCTGAATAGGAAGATATATTTTTGTCATTTAGAAAGTGATCGTATAACAGTATTTTCGTTATTCTGGGACAACACTATCTTAGAATAGCACAGATTCTATTGCTGAAAAATTGGTCGAGTCCCGTACGGAATTCGAACCAGCGACCCCAGAGTCAGGCACCTAATCGCCAGCACTGTATGTCGGCGATCCAAACCTCTCAGCCAACGGGCCTCCCACAAAAATAGGAGGTAGCAGACCGGTAGTTTTGAAAGCGAACATACAGTACCCCTCTGGCGATAGTAATTACACAGCTCCCATAGCTGAATACATACATGTAGAAAAATATTTATATCAATCAGAAAGTGATTGTATAACAGTATTTTCGTTATTTCGGGGTTACACTATCTTAGAATAGCACAGATACTAGTGCTGAAAAATTGGTCGAGTCCCGTGCGGGATTTTTGTGGGAAGCCCGGTGGCTGAGTGGTTTAGATCGACGACATACAGTGCTGGCGATTAGGTGCCTGACCCTGGGGTCGCTGATTTGAATCCCACACGGGACTCGATCAATTTTTCAACACTAGAATCTCGCCGATTTTCTCATCTTTCGACAATTTGGTCATTATATCCGTCATTAAGTATGTCAGTACACTTCCAAGTTAGACACAGCTTCAACATTCTTGTTTGAGTAAAATTTGGAGTGGGTCAAGTATATTTTACTTAAACAAGAAAATATTCTTCCATCACTTCTTGTTTAAGTAAAATACTTACCCCACTCCAAATTTTACTTAAACAAGAAAAATAAATCCTAAAAATATTTTCTTAAAATTTAATTTATTTTTAGTAACATTATCTTATTTCAAGAAAATTTAGGGCATTATCTTAAATAAGTAGGGTATTTTTGGCAGTGTGTTGTTAAGATTTATACAGCAGTTTCCATCGATGACGAATAGTTCAGTCAGTTTCAACAAAATTTATATTGGATGACATCATATCATACTTTCGTCAGCGGATACGTTCTTGATTTGGTCAACCAGAACGATCCTATCATTCGTCCGAATACTATTTCATTTGCCTTTGGTCGTAGTTTAACTGACAATGTGAATAAATTTGTACCGATCTTTCCTTGGTAACGATGTGAGTGAATCGCTTAAGAATTAACCGTTAAAGGAACTCTATGATTGGTTGGATGTTCATCGAGTTTTCTCCACTATCCAATCCAAATACCGGATTTGCGTTTGAAATTTTGAATTTGATCAATGAAAGTGGCAAATAACCATTGATTGGCTAGAGATTCTAGAAAAATTAAATTAATGTGATTAGAGTAACGTCATGCGAACTTAACTCACCTCAATTTTGCGAGGGATGGATACAAATGCCTGTCCATATTTTCTGTTCCTGAATCACCATACCATGAATGAATATATTACAATGAAGCCAGTTTATACTCTAAAAAATTGTCGGCATACTTGTCAAATACGCGAAACTGTGTTTCCGTGGTTGCAATAGGCAATGGTAGATTGGAAATGGATAATTGGTTACCATTGGTTACCATTCAGGGACAATCTTTACGTTCAGCTACTCAGGGGTAAGTTTTTTTTTACGTCAAACTCAGAATCACCTTATTTCATCTATCTTAGGTATCAGAAGCATCTGGTCTGTCATTCATAATTCAGCCGTCGTTCAATAAAGAATATCCGCGTCTATAATCCAAAGACCTATTCCATATTACAGTATTAGCATCAAATTCAAAAAGACAGTCATAGTAAACAACAATGTACATAAACATAGGCTAGTTTCTTGCAAGAGAAAAGCGGTCAACAGTTTTCAATGATGCCGGCAAGACATGATGTTTCAAAAATATCAAATCCGTATCGCTTACCAGGACTCGTAATCCATAATAATCGTTGTAAAGTCGTCATCTAGAGAGTGGTGTATCTGTCACGCTTTGATTGTGAGTGTTCATATGAGCACCATGAGGATTGTGAAGTACATGAGTTCATACGGCCCCTAGCCCCGGGTTAAGCGGAATTAGACACAAGTTACGATCAGAACTGTTTTATCATTGTGAGCATATATCTATTTCTCAATTACATACCAATGGTACCGCGTCAGTCTCCGTGTGTGTGCCATCACCATTAACTGTACTCTAATATGTGTTACTGTTATACTTTTGTAGGTACGTGGGTTTCTCAGCGAAGTTGGTCGTTATTTTATTGTACAAATACCCAGTTGAATAAATTCAATATTGAAGTTTTTAATTGATGTCTTTGTGCTACTGGATCTGAAAGACACCTATGCCAAATAAGGTTACAGCAAAATTAAAGGGACCCCAAATGGGATATGGAAAAGTTCAGAAAGGTCTTGAAATGTGTAGAAAATATGTTGTTTTTTGATTATAGCGAAAATAATGTCTAATCTTTGATCAATTCGACCTGTGACGTAACATGGGTAATTACAAGCGTCTAGTCCGTCATTCATAATTCAGCCGTCGACCATTTGAGAATATCCGCGTCCATAATCCAAAGACCTATTCCATATTCCATATAACAGTATTAGCACTAAATTAAAAAAGATAATCATAGTATACATAAACATAAGAGAGAGCGGGCAATATGGCACTAAGCATGCAAACTGAATATGACAGCAGCTCCCATTTCGTCGAAAAGTCAAGCGATAGGGACTAATATGCGTTCAAATTTAACGGATCATATAATAAACTACCATCGTAGCCATCACATTGTAGATGAAATATCTGGAATAGACGTCCATACATACGTAACGGTACTGCCTTATCAATCTTATTCATGCGGTGGAACTCAGTCACGTGAACATTCGATACTAACCAGAGAAGGCCCTCTCGAATGCTCAACCAATTTTTTGCTTGGTGTATAGGTGAACGGTCTACCGGGGCAAATATGCGCTTATATCATAGTTATCCATTATGAGCATGGAATGAAAGATTTGCCGCCAATTAAACCGCCGGGTGGTAGTACAGGCCGGATATGGTGATAGAGAGAAAAACATTATTCCGTTCGCCCAGAAAAACGGCCATTTCAAAATCGATAAAAATCGGTAACATACCCAGTGACAAATAAAAGTCTGTTCTCGAAATTTATTCGCTGTCGTCATTAAGAGATTTTCCATTCAATTTGATCAGAGTATAGCAAAAACTGTTGTTTCCCCCAGAAAGAGAGGGATCATCGTGCCTCCAACACAGAATAATTTCCCCTTTTGAGCTTAGGACAAAATTCGATGTTTAATGACACTGTTTCGGCTGGAGAGTTCGATCTCGGGACTGTGCTATTAACGAGCTGCTGAAATAGGTCACTGGAATGGATAACTACCCTTATTAAACAGCTTCCGGCCTAATTGCTTCGTCATCACTCAAAATACAAGCTTAAGATTCCACATTCGGAAGCCAGTCATCTTTTCATTAAAAAGGTGTTTTCAGAAACTGATTGGACAAGGCAATCGTCTCCACTCCAAGTTCCACAAATGGTGATGAATATCAAAAATAGTTAGCAATATACGATCGTACAGTCATACTTACCAGGTATTTGGAAAACTTGTACGTGGAATAGTTTGCTTATGAACTTCTTGGCCTCGCTCAGCATCCCTCCTGTGACGCCATTTAGTAATAATGGTATAACCATATCGGAATGTTATCATTAACCGAAATAGTATAATTTGCTCTGTTCATTTGCCCGAATTACGATCAGTTGTTGGATGTTTGTCTTCAGTTAACAAGTTTAAGAACAATTTGATTAAAATGTCTTGGAATTTTTTGCCTTTGGGTTGCCTACGTTGTCTACGACCTTTGCCTTTGGGTTGTCTACGACCTTTGCCTTTGGGTTGCCTACGTTGTCTACGACCTTTGCCTTTGGGTTGTCTACGACCCTTAGTTGTCTACGTTAGGTAGCCAGCTGTCGACAACATCTAGTTGCTTTCGGCAATTACCCCCAAAATAATTTTGTATAACGCGGTTACATTCAAGTTCATGTAGGTATAGAATAAAAAAAACCGTAACTTCAGCTGAACTTGGAACTAAGAGAGCTTGTGATTCAAAATGTAACCTGGTTTGAATGGCATGGAAGACGCCATGAATAACTCTTGACCTCTCTCCATTCACTAAACACCATGACAATTTAAATACTTACGTCCACGATTATGTAGTATCGACCGTCGATAGCCCTTCGACCGAATATGTTATGGAAGGCGTGGCTAATCAAGTGACCAACATTGGAAACCGTGTGAACCACTGTATTAGCGACGTGTTCTGTCTCTTTCGCAACTTCCTTCCCTACATGTATGGCGCCTTCGACAACCTCCTTCCCGACATGGACGACCTCCTTGCCGATTTTGATAAGCCCGAGTAATGGCGATGGTAGTAGTGTGCAATATTCAAGGGCAATGCCTACCCTTATATGGCTTTTCTCATTTTCTTAACTAGCATTCGTAGCATCACTAACATCCTTGACATATGTTAAAATGTTAATATGTTAAAAGAAGAAATCGAGAGTAAACATCGATAATGGAGTCCAATAAAATCAATGTAAAAAAATGTTTCCTTTCGTAAACACAGGGCAACGTCACATGAACAACGTCACGTGAACACTCAGTATTTACAAAATTTGCGATTACTGATTTCATTTATACAAAGTTTTTCTTTTATGCATATCTAAGGAGGTATTCCGGCTTTGCCTTTGATAAATAGCCAAGAAGGGTAATCTAGCTTTGTAAGATATCGCCCATGGATCAATGGTAGCAGAGACCTTAAACATATACTCACGTCTCGATAAGACATATTTTCTTGTCCAGAGCTTGGTGGATTTCGCCTAAGAAATGGCCTACAGGACCAAACGCGCCGTCTATTTTCTTGAGTACGCCCGAAGAATTTAGTGCATATATATTAACGAAAACACCCTTCGATTTCGATGAGAGTTAAGGGCTCAGTCAAAAATGCGCACTCAGCATATTATCTTAGAAAGAGATAACATGGTGAACATTCAATTCATCTGATTATATTTTCACCGCATGTATTACTGATTGAAATTAATCACAAAATGGGTCCTTAGCCATTCCGCCTTCTGGCAATAGAGATCATTGTCAAAATCGCTTATTATGGGAGAAGAGAGCGTTCATTTTCCTGCTGTTCTGGGGCTACAATATGGTGATTTGTCGAATTTTTCAAAACAAGCTGAATTTCCAAACAAAAGCATCCAGACATCTCAAAATGGGATATCAATCAACAAAGGACACAACAGAACCATTTATGCGTTTTACTGATGATTCGATAGTGTGATGGGACTGACCAGCAAGTTGGCATTTTTGGATTGGGTGCAAAGTACTTCCGGGGTTGACAGTTATGCCTCTGACATCCCCTAAAATCCACTCTTAGACAATTCCAACAAAAAGAAAACTTGTAAATGGCCGATAAAATGAATCTCCAATAATATTCCCTACTCCCACTCCGTTTCCCGGCCCCACCCTCTCCTAGAAATAGGAATGGAAAGGCTCAGTTTATCTGTTATACTGCTAATATTTTCTAAGAAAGTATGGAGTCCCCCTGTTTTTATTTCATATCCAGCAAAAAGTAGACTTGTGTAGCATTTTATAGCAAAATATTGAAAATTTGACTTTGAGAAGTTTGATTTATTGAGCATTAAGCAGAAAACATTTCAAGTTTTTCCTATGTAGGCCTATTCAATGTTATGGCTTTTAAGTGGATACTATATTCTTTTAATGAACATGGTGAACCCCGATTTTTTTGTGGATCATCTTCTCTTAACCTGATAAAATAATACTAAAATTTAAGAAAACATTCAACCTCTAGAAATGAGCGTCCTCTACTGCCTTAAAATAGGAAGAAACCTCAAATCCAAGTTCTAAATTGGCTGAAAATCAAGTGTAAATTAGAGAATTGTTTGCATCAGATAGGTGGGGTTTGAGTTGTTGGTGAGTTTTGATGGATGTATTTAGATCAGTATTCAATCTCTATTGATAGGAACGCTCATTTGTCTATATATGTCCATTTTGTGAGATGTATCGGCAGGGGCGTCGTTAGGGGGGGGTCGTCCGGTGCGAACGACCCCCCCTTGGCCGCGCCAAAAAAAAACAGAAGAAAAAGCAAAAGAAAAAACAAAAAACAAAAACAGAGAAAACAAAAACAAAATAAAAAAAGCATAAAAACATAAAATAAAAAAAACATAAAAATTACAGATAGAGTGCCAAGACGTGTAGTGGTGTGTAAAAGGCCCGTTTTGTTTGTGTCAAACCAGGAAGTCAAATGGAGTCCGGCATATTCTTCAATATCGATGCGGGTTTATGCGAAACAAATGTGAAAATAGAACCATAAATCTATATACAATGTGTTCAGATTTGTTTCCGAGAAAACGGGTAAAACGCACCTCTGGCAACCGGAGACCCTGGAGCTTCCGGGGCCTAGGCGGCCCCTGGACCCTCGCCTGTCAGGCTGTGACGATCGCTCATTTTAGCTTTGTGTAAATGAATCGCTATCATATTGGTTCTAATGTTCCATCATGTAAAGGTCATCGGGTTTTATGTGTTCTTTTTATATGATAAATATAACTAAATAGTCAAATGGATTCAGGCATGAAGTATGATTTTTTCAATATCGATGAGTGCTTATAAATGCGAAACATACGTGAAAATAGAACCATAAATCTGCATACATTACGTTCGAATTTATTTCTGGGAAAACTCTTAGAACGCGTCTCTGGAGATCTGGAACTTCGGAGCTTCCGGAGCCTAAACGGCTCGTGGACCCTCGCCTGTTGGGTTGTGAGGATTTCCTTGTTTTATCTTTGTGTGAATGAATCGTATCTGTAGGCATATTGGTTTCACTCCCAAGAACTATAAGTCATCGTTTTGTATGTTTTAAATATAACTAGAACGTCAAATGGATGAAGGCATGAGGTGCGATGTTTTCAATATCGATGTACCGGTATGCTTATAATTGCGAGAAAAAAAATCGTGAAAATAGAATCATAAATGTGCATGCAGTATGATCAGTTTTATTTCCGGAAAAACGTTCAGAACGCATCTCCGGCTATCTAGGACCCCGGAGCTTCCGGGGCCTAGGCGGCCCCTGGACCCCCGCATGTTGGGCTGTGATAGTGGTCCCCAACTTTCAATGACGTTCCGACGCCACTGGGTTACCCTACGAGGTATATAGGCCCAAAGCGTTATTATTGTGTTTTCAAGATGACAACAGAATAAAATATAATACTGATATTTGCCAAATGACGTGTTAGTTTAATTGTTGGAAATCGCGCAGAATGCATCTCAGGCCATCTAAGGTCTCAGAGCTGTATAATATAACACTAAATCTCCATACATTATGTTCAGATTTAATTCCGGGAAAACGCTTAGAACGCATCTCCGGCGATCTAGGACCCCGGAGCTTCCGGGGCCTAGGCGGACCCTGGACCCTCGCCTAAAGTGCTATGATAATCGACCCCCCTTCGAAAAATCCTAGCGACGCCCATGATCGGGTGACTTATTTTTACCTGTGGGGTGATATGACTTCTTGTCAGTACTCTTATATGTTTTCCACTATCCTTGGTATGTTGCGCTTAAGGATGTCCGCTTGTGGTAAATGAAAGTAATTAACTTCTTGAATAATATACAATTGTTGCGTGTTATAGAGTGGGACATCACGATTTGTCGCGCTCGTTGTACATCACTTGTCGAGAGCTACATGTAACAAATCGTGATGTTCCACTCTTTTACATGCAATAGTTGCTTTATTATACCGAATGTTTTATTTTTAGTACGTACACCCCTGCAAAAGCTAAGATTCATAGATAACGGTACTCACTTCCATCGATTCTGCACTTGGCTTATCGTGTTCAACACGGCGCGACCGTTGTTGATTTCAAAACGCCGTCTCAAGATCGACTGTTCGACCTCGGCTTATTTGTCGATTCAATCGCATAATTTGGAAGAGTATCGTTCTCGGTGATCTTGCGTACCTTTTCAAAAGATGGCAAATTTATTTCAGTCAATTACCAAACTCACTAATTTCTGTCACCAACGGGCCGACGTATACACATCAGGCCGACGTATATAGACATCAATCTTCGTTTCGGGGAGTATGTTGGCGCGCGCACTATGGGAGGCAACTCTTGGCCCGGCAGATGTCGCCGTGAAACAATTGTCATGTTCAACGCTCCGCCGTGGTACCTGACATTTATTCAACGGTAAGGCAAGATATGACTGCATCATCACAGAACATCATGATTTGTAGAATGACACGTGGCAGGGTGTCAACCAATGAAAACATTACGAATTTACATGAGGTATAATAATGTCTGTTGTTGCATTCATAATTGTGTAATATGTAGGCAACGTTAAGTGGACTGAGCCATGCTCAATTTGATAATCCAGAAATCAGAGGGAATAGCCCTAGTTTTGAAGCATATTCATGAAAAAAATCATATAAATAGTATTTAACTTTTTCTTATATTCTAACCGTTTGCAGATAATTACAATGTCTATCAAAAGTTATCGAATTGGATGGATGTTGGTGTGCAAAATTCTCGGCTAGAAGGCTTCTAAAGGAAATCCCTATCTCTTAACCTGGGAAAGGAAGATAACCCAATAGGAAAAACAGGCAAAATGACTGCCAAAGCCAAAAAAGACCAGCGGACATCTCTAATTATCATAAACGATACCCGTTAAAAGTCTACCATACGTCAGTTTCATGTAGGAATGTCGGTCACTTACTCACAACTTCCGCAAGAGATGGGACAGCCCTCTTTTTTCTCACAGAAGTTTGGAAAGGAAGTCCTGCACTTTGGAGCATGCGCTAGTGAACTGACTCAGCAAACCGCTTTGGATGTGGTCCAGTGTTCTGGATATATGCTCAACGGCTGATTCAGCATGGTGCTTGGGAGAATCCTTTGGTAATGCCAATACGTACTACTCAATCTTGTGCGTCTAACTCTCAACTAGGATCAATAATATATTTTTAAAAAATGATTACACAATATATATATCGTAAGTTGATGAAAGTCGACTGTACTCTGATTAACACTGAAGCTAGAGGGCCGAAACATTGTACCAGGTAAAGTGCGAATATTTTTCGCCGATTTTCCTTGATATCATAACTATTTAATATGATAAAGTAAAAAGGGAAGTTAGTTTGGGCCGTAACTTGGATGGATACCGTCATGGAAGGTCATTTTCTGCTACCCTTTCTTCGTCATTTTGAATTCGTTCAGGACAAACCGCGAATCTCACAGGGGATTTTCCACCCTTCCTACCCACCCCGTGTGCTGAGATTTGATTAGAGCAGTCGTATATAATTGTACCCCTGAACCCACGTCAAGTATAAGCGTCAGATCCGGCATTCAGTACACAGCAGTCGACCACAAAAAAATATAAACAAATCCGCGTCAATACCCAAAATATATTTTTCCTTCGTCAATTTCAAACCGACATCAAATCAAAATTAGAAAAGAAGAGAACAATCTCAAGAGACAAACGGTTAACAGTTTTTAAAATCAAACTTAGAAAAGAAAAGACAAATTGCAAGAGACAAACAGTTACCAGTTTTCATTGATGACAGCAAGACATCATGATGTGGTTTTCTTAAAATCTTGACAAGGTTGAGCGCATAATTTACCTTTGGCGATTACAGAAACGATCTGTGATATTCTCTGTGTTGAGGGAAGCAACTGCTCTTTGATCGGTGGTGAGTGGTGAAAGTCAGCCTCGAACTACTTTTACTACAGCATCGATCTCACTAGTCACGGGTTCCAACTATGTCAGATGAGATAAGGGGACCATCAGTCTACTGATTAAGAAATAAAATAACACTGCATCACGTGATATCGTCTAGTTATAAAGCGCCTGATTGGTCAATTCAAATTTTGAAATCAAATCTGGTATTTCCATTGGTCTGTGGATGAAACTTTAAAAAATATCAACCAATCATAAACCTGCCGTAAAGGTTCATTGCTTTCAGATAATGCCGGACAGAATGAGATATTTTATCCGATTCATTTAAGGAAGTAAAATGTACTTCAATTGCGAAATTTAAGACTTGAGAGACTTCATCACCATGCCTGCAAGCTGTGAGTTTGCTGGTGACACAAGGAACTTAGTGTTGCAGTATTAAGTGACACGAATTGGCCCAAGAGTTTATATGGATTTTCACTCTAGCTTGGTCAGCAGGCATCCTTCTCAGGAATTTGAAGACACATTCTACACAATCTGGTACGGGTTAAAGAGTCAGTCAAGGAAACACTTCACATTATGTCCAGCTTAATACTCTGAATGGAAAAAAAAACATTCTAAGCAAATTTATCTCTTATTCAGAAAAAAAATACATGTTTGTGGTTTCAAAGAGATATATGTAAAATCTGGCTATATCCCCACGCTGTCATCACCCGCTCTCCTCCGGATGCTGCCCTGTTCACGACATTTGAGAAGAAGAGCTAGGCTAAACTGAAAGTACGAAACCAGTAGAGATAGTGTAACATACAAGTGTCTAGTCCGTCATTCAATATTCAGCCGTCGCCCATTAAAGAATTTCCGAGTCCATAATCCAAAGATCGATTCCATATTCCATGACACAGCATTAGCATCAAATTTTAACGAAAAAAACAACAACCATAGTATACATAAACATAGGCTAATTTCTCGCAAGAGAGATGCTGTTAACAGTTTTCAATGATGGCTGACATCATGATGTTCCAAAAATATCAAATCTGTATCGGTGATCAGTATTCTTAATCCATACGATTTTCCATGTAAAGTCGTCATCTAGAGAACGAACATATGAGCATCATGAGGATCTTGAAGTACATCGGTTCATACGACCCCTAGCCCCGGGAAACGAAACGTACCGTCCTAAATCTTGCACGCTACGCTCGTATTTTCTATCTGCATGCGATATGTTTGACCAAATTTGAGAAACTTTGATTGGGGGCGCTTGGTGGTATAGCCCTGTTTAAGAATGACCATAAATATGTCTCACTCGACGATGCTGATCCGATAATTGGAAGCTCATTATTACATTGAAATTCCCAGTAACTCAACCCAGTGTTGATGATGTTCAAGACAGTACATACCGGCACGAGAACAGAAGAGGCAAAGGCATCGACACAGGGTATGAGCAGGACGACATTGATAACATACACAGTAGTGGTGATTCGATTCTCCAGCGTGTGGCTGAGACCCTCGAGCTCTTGAACGTCATAGGCGAACCGTGAGGCCTTCTCCAGAGGGTGGGCCACCTTCGTGAGGCAAGTCTTCAATATATTACCACTCGATACTGGTCCCAGCAAGTGAGATCCGAACGTCTCAGTATGCGAGATAGTCCCATCGGCAGTGCTTGGTGCTGCTATGTTGACCAGATCATTTTAGAAGACCAGGGAACGTGTTTTCATCAATAATCTACAATATGAATAGAAACTATCAACCTGGCGCAGGTTGTGTGTGCACCTTGTGACTCAGTCCAACACCAACAGCCCAAATTTCTAATCTTTCTCACTACTATTACCCCCTTTAAAACTTTTTACGTATTCTTTTACGCATTGAAGGGCCACGATGTTGTATCCCCTTCTCCCGTCTCACTTTTCAAATTGATAAATAGAAATCAAATCCAAATCGACGTCGGCTAAATGTTTAATAGCTTTCAGTTAAATACTAAGAATTATCACGCCAGTTTTCCCAGCCTGTCAGGCGATAACATTTCCGTGAATTTTTCGGATTGAAGAGATGACTAGCTCTGTGGTTGGTTGATGGTGCTGGTGGTTGTAAACTGAGAAGTGAGTCCAATTGTCAGCTGAATCTTCAGTGAGCTTTCCTAGGGCTGAAGATATTGAATGTCCACGGTTTATCAGGATTGCCTCCGTTCCGGATCTAGTAGAAAATATGCGTCACTATTCTCTTAAATGGTAAATCATGGTAATACTATTTAGACGTAACGCTATGAAAACTCCGTGTGAAATGTTCGCCGATATTCTACGAAATCCCATAATAAGCCAATCACGACAAATTCTTCCTTTTCTCTCTGACAATGATTGACGTTTACTTCTCGGACATTAACATATTCGCATGGCCATTTCTTTTGATATTTCCTACACCTATAACAAAGCCAGACTTTTCGGCGGGAATAAATTCTTTGATCTTCGCAGTTTACCACGCACACTGTCTGGAAATGATGCCCTATTTGGATACTGGTTCCCGATAATGTTTAAATATTAGTCCACGCGCTACCATTTGTAATTACAATGGGCGCGATATTGAAATTGTTTCACCAAGCTAGCCACTTGATTGGCTAACAAATGTAGTTTCAAATTCGCATGGGATTTATATAGCGCAGAATTCAGATACAATATTCCGTGATATTATATCTGAGTTTACTGAGATTGAGCGATCACTGACATAACGTGGTTTGATTTTATTAAACTGGCTTTTTGCTGCCAAAGTCTTGTCATTTATAATGGTGATGGACAGGAAAATAACTAGATTGGTCAAACCCATCCCTAAGTAATACACAATTTGGAAATCTCACCCTGCACGCAAACGGAAATTCCCAAAATGACATTCATCGTCCATGGAGCAGTGTCTGAAATGCGACTAATGACAATTATGACAGCTGTACCAATACAAATCAGTGATTAAGCCCAAAACTGAAGCTCTCTAGCCACGGACAGATTTTTGTTAAATACACGAAAATAAGTAACAGGTAAATAAGAAAAACTCCATATATTTTTTGTTGTTTCGTATGCAGAGGAAAATCGGAGAATCCAATGAGACATTTGAAAGAGGCAAAAGGCCAGATTGAGTAATATCAATTAAAAACGTATGACTGGCAAGAGGTGAAAAAAACCCAACTTCATGCTTAGTATCAAAAATCCGAAAGATAGAATAAATCGCGATGGTATAATTATAGAAATACCATCTTGACTTGGCGCTATGAAAAACAAACTTACTTGTTTTCGCCAAGAATTCGAAAACGAAACGTTCAGTCAATCAGCTTGCCAGTGCAAATGATGTATATCAGACGAATGAAGGTAGACAGATATGAGAAAAAAAAACATGCCCTGTGCGATCAACATCAAACCAACCGCCGTAGACGGATGTCTAAAGCCGGACACCCGCGACGAGATTTGGTGCAAAAGACGGACTTGTTTTGCTTTATTTGGCGGGAACAAACGACTTGTTCATAGCGCCAGTGATCGATGTATATATTAATAACGTTTACTCAGATCTGTTCATATTGCATCGAAGCGAAACTGTGATACAGGCAAAAGTACTGGCCACTTACCTTAAAAACTGTCTATCTAAAACCGTAAGATTATAGATAAGCGATATCTAATATACGGCACAACCTACTATAAAACACCTGTTGGGGTCATTTTTGCTGTACACTGTTCAAGTTTTCTCTAACTCTTTATGCTGGTGATTGAAATTATCGTGAGCCATTCCGAAAAGTATCATAAAACATTATCAACTCGTGGCAGGAAATAATTGTCTGTCGTTTTTTGAGGGTAGCGTGACACTCTTATAGACCTTGGGCCCACCAAGGTCCCCTTGGTTTCCCTACCCCGATTCACGACTGGAAATCCTAAGCGTATAAGGCGAATTACTGTGCACACATGCTGGAGAAACTAAGCATCGAATGTGACATAATTTGAATAATTAAACATGGAACATTCAAAATGGCGTCCATGAGAAGACTTGACATTATACACTTTTTATATATATATTTTTTTTTCTTCCGAAAGCAGGGTTGATTTTAAATCGCACAGAAGGACTTCAAATGGACCTGAAATAATGAACTTTTGTGTGAAGGAACTGGATTTATACAGATGCATCCGTCCATAACAAAGTGCAACCCTAAAATCTTCTCTGAAAATGCACCAGAATGCGTAAAATGAGGGGTACATTTGCCGGGGGAGGACCACCGAACCCCCCACTTCGCGACACTCCCTACCGGTCCCACCTCCAATTTGGCCCCTAAATAGTGAATTGCGCATGCAAATTTTGCTTGAAATTATGCCAGCAACATGAGGGTCGAGATTTTCAGAAGACACCACAAGAATGACATTTCGAATTTAGTCAGAATAAAAGATTCAATTCAGTCGTAATGCCTTAGGCTATGAAGTGACACTGCTTGGTGTTAACAGATTTGTGCACTGAGATAAGAATAATACATGGAATTATGTGAGCAGTTTGAAAATGCAAGATTTTTTGATGACCCCACATGAGCGCTATTTTGAATTTAACCATTACAAACAGCAAATAGATTCAAACTAGGAGTACGGTGATATGCTAAGATGTTAAACTCCCCGGTTTAAACGGGGGCAATTTGGACTGAAAATAATGCATTGTATTTGACTGACACCATGGAATAGAGAAGGGGTTTGGGTTTTCTATGTTGATACGATAAAAATTTAGGCCTTATTTAATTTCCATGTTTCGAAACAAATGTTTGTATTGTTTGGGATAGAATATTTCTAGAATGTGACGGATTGTATATGATCTTATGTGTGAACATGCTTTAACTATGATTGTCTAATTGTTGTGGTGGGCAAGGCATACGTTTCTATGATACCTTAAATTAACCCTATCTATTCAAAGGGGAGTGAGGGGGTGGCGATGTTGACCTGCGGGGTATACTTATCGCAGTATAATCGGAAATCAAACAAAGTCAGAGTTAACCCTATCTGGCCTGGGCAATTTGGGGTGTACCGCAGCCTGGGGGGGGGGGGAAGAGGGGAAAGTGCCCCCTATATATTTTCGCTATCGCAAAGACTAGAGGCCTGAATTTAACCACACTATATCTTTGGGTCAAGCACTACAAGAATATGTAAAAAATCAATATGGTCGCCATGATGACGTCGCAGTGACGTCATTTCAAAAGAGCATTTTTTGCCGATTTTTCGGTCAGAATTTTCGATTCTTTTTTTTTTTTTTTTTTTTTTTGCATAATAAATTAGTAAATAATAATCTGATATGAAATCAAATATGTTTTACCCACTTTTCCAAGCAGAAACGCAAATTAAAATTGAAGACATATGACGAAAGCATCACTTTTCTGGTACCCCACATGACCGCCATTTTGAATTTACCCATGATCCTCTGCCCGGGGGTCATGCAAATAGGCTCAAAATGACCCTAATATGATAATCTAAAAAGTCACGGAGTTTCAGCTGTCAATTAATTTTTGTCGTTCCGGAGATAGGAGCAAAAAAACAACAGTAGGGAGGAGCGGAAAGTGCAACCCCCCCCCCCCCAGACCGGGTAGGGTTAAACTAGTTTATTTAATTATTGTGGGTCCATTAACCGTTGGCCCAGAACATGCTGGGTAAATTATAATTGACGATAAACAGAGGGTCATGCCTGACTCATTTCTTAAATTTTTACCAATGTTGAGTCACCAATGCGAAGATTCGATCTATTTCTATAACAATTCCTCGGTGTGGATCATATGTACCAGTTTTATAACAAATTTTGAGGATTGGGAATTGACAAAAATTATGTCGGAACGACGTCACTGTGACGTCATTAATGCCTAAGACAGGTGAATCTTTCTTAGATTTTCTTAATGAATTCATTGGAATATCACGTTGTAAATTTCATTTCGCTATACTCATGGTTAAGGAAAATATAACGCTCTATCGCTCAATCTCTGAAATGACAAAAAAATTACCCAGGCCACATATCGTAGACCTAGCCTGTTTTTTTCTGGCCCAGCAACAAGCAGATATCGAAAAGACAAACTGCCTGAAACTGAGTGTACAGAAATCCCTGAGGGGGGAGGATTTCGAATATTGGTCCATGCAAACTTGCAACGGGCGCAGGATTTCAGATGGTCGGGAAGAAGTTCGAAATCTTGACTCACGCATGTGAAACATCTTCGTGAGGTGTTTAATTTTTTTGTATTATCAACCACACCTCACGGAAGACATTTCGTCATATAGAGAGCCATTGGAAAAGCTCGTCTTATTTCAGAGTGGTCCGGTTCGAAGTAGACCGCAAACCGAGTAGTGCGCATTCGTGACACATACCATGCGTTACGGAATTCCTAATTAAGTCCCTTCCAGCAACTTTATCAAAGAAACACGAGTTAGGGACTTCGATCAATTAGTAGTTGAAAAATCATGTGACAGAAGTAAATGATATCTAAATATACGAAATTTCGAATTCGAGAGATTATTCTTCGATATTAACCCAGAAATAGGATAGTTATTGAAACATAGTACACCATTGAAATAGCCCATTCCGAAATCAGGCCATGGATTTGAGATGCCTCGAATGAAGAAGGGTACGGAAAAGCTCGTACTACATGGAGCTAGACCATTGCTTGGGAATTCTAGATAACCTTCGCAGATGGTCCCTGGTAAACCGTTTTATATAAAGGAATATTCTTCTAATCTTACAGTTCTTGGATAAGCCTTCCACACGGTATGTAACGTATGTTCTACAGAAAATATCTTGCATTCTGATATTTTCGCTGCATGGAAAAAGAAAAGAAAATTCCCTCGCAATATATTGTAGCTCAAATTTCCTTTCGTGAATCAGGTTTAACTCTACTGAATGTGCGTTATTATAATGGCCCCCATATATACAAAATTCCCTATCCTATAGAAAGAAAGAAAATTAGAAGCTGAAACGGATCATATTGGCGTCATTTTGAGCCTATTGACATTATCACACGAACAGAGGATCATTGGAAAACTTAAAATGACGGGCAAGAGGGTATGACTGAATAGTTTTTCTTTGTATGTCTTTTTCTGAGGTGAAGTGCACCAAACTATGGTATATCGCATCGGATAATTATTTCTTAATTAACATTTGTCTTGATGTAGAAAAAGTCCCATGAGAAATCTGAACTGGAAAACTTCAAAAATTTTTTTACTTTTTCATATGATGATATATGGTAGAGTAGCTATTTTCGACTTTTTGATATTTTGTGATAGGAATTGACCCAAAGATATACTATGCGAAGTTCCAAACACTTTGCCAAAAGGGTACGAAGTCTATTAACATTACCTGGCTTGAGGAGCGACAAAAAATGGAGAGCTGAAGCTCCGTGACTTCATAGTTTATCAAATTGAGGTCATTTTGAGCCTATTTGCATAACTCCTCGAGCGGAGGATCATGGGTAAATTCAAGATGGCGGCCACGCGGGGTACCAGAAAAGCGGTTTTTTTCGTCATATTTCTTCAAAATTTCTGCTTTTTTCGCGATGAAAAGTGGATTAAACTATTTTTATTTCACATCACAATAATATTTACTAATTTATCATGCAGTTTTCGCGGAGAAAATTGCATAAATAAAAAAAAATCTGACCGAAAAATCTACCAAATAACGCCGTTTTTAAAAATGACGTCACTGTGACGTCAACAAAGCGGCCATCTTGGATTTTTTTTACATTTTCTGGTAGAGCTTGACCCAAGGGTAATGGTGTAGTAAGTTTCAGCCCCTAGCTCAAGGGGTAAAAAAAATAGTTATGGGAGGGGGGAGGGATTTCGCACCCCCCGGGCCTGGACAGGTCCCAAAAAGCCCAGGCCAGATAGGGTTAAGGTAAAGATACCCCAAGAATGCCATTTCGAAATTAGTCAGAATAATAGATTCAATTTATTCGTAATGCCTTAGTCTATGAAGTGAGATTCCTTGGTGTTAACCGATTTGTATTGAATGTGTGATGTTTTGATGAATCCACATGAGCGCTGTTTTGAATTTAACCATTATGTTTTAAACTGAAGACAAACATCAAATAGATTCAAATATGCTAAGATGTTAAACTGCCCGGTTTAAACAGGGGCACTTTGGACTGAAAATAATTCATTGTATTTGACTGACACCATGAAATAGAGGAAAATGCTCGTCTTCTTACAGAATGGTCTGGATCGAAGTAGACCGCAGACCGAGTAGTGCACATTCGTGACACATACCGTTACGGAATTCCTAATTAAATCCCATCCAGCAACTTCATCAAAGAAACACGAGTTAGGGACTTCGACCAATTAGTAGTTGGGAAATCATGTGGCAGAAGCAGATGATATCCAAATAAACAAAGTTTCGAATTCTAAGACAAAGTGCTACAATTGTGAGATTATTCCACGATCTCAACCCACAAATAGGATACTTATTGAAACATAGTACACCATTGGAACAGCTCATTCCAAATCCAAGCCATGGAGTTCAGGTGCCTCGAAAGAAACTGGATAAGGGAAAGCTCTGACTATATGAAACTAGATCATTGTTTGGGAATTCTAGATAACCTTAGCAGATGGTCGCTGGTTCAATATATAGGAATACTCTCTATCTAATCATTCAGTTGACGGAAGCCTTCTACACGGTATGTAACGTATCTTCTTTAGCAAATATTTTACATTTTGATACTTTAGCTGCGTAGAAAAAAAACAAAATTCCTCGCAAGATATTGCAGCTCATTTTTTTCTATGGATCAGATTTAACCCTACTGAATGTGGGTTATTATAATTGCCCCATATACACAAAATTCCCTATCCAAGAGAAAGAAGGAAAATTAAGAGCTGAAATGCTGTGACTTTATAACGGATGCTATTGGAGTTATTTTGAGCCGATTGCATTATCAAACGAACAGAGGATACAGGAAAAATTGAAATGGCGGACAAGAGGGTATGACTAAATAATTTGTCTTTGTATACCTTTTTCTGGGTTGGTATCGCATCGGATAATTATTTCTCAATTAACATGTTTCCTGGTGTAGAGAAAATCTCATGAGAAATTTGAACGGGAAATCTAAAAAAAAATTCATATGATGATCTGAAATAGTGGCTATAGTATGCGCAGTTTCGATCACTTTGCCAAAAGGGAACGAAGACTATTAAGGAATGTTGGGTTTCTCGTCATTGACATTCTACCTGCCAACGACCGTCGTTAAAAAGGTATGCTTCAATTAAGTGACACATGTACCATAGCTGAGAACACGTTCTCTCTGCAACGATGCCAAACGGTCAGCAGAACGCAGAACACGTCCTCTCTGCAACGATATCATCCGGTCAGCAGAACGCATCTTCATTTTATCCAGCCAATTTCTACGTTCCCACTTCGAACTTCCGTTGATATATCTGAACCCCTTCAATGTTCAAATAACTTATAAATAGACACGGGGCGTCACTGACCTCAAAAACATTTGAAATTCGAAATGGGTCGCACAAGAGCGTTATTGATTGGCTGACCTAATTAGTGGGCACCATATTAGGAGGAAGGACGCCGCTAATAGAGGATGATGTCACTCTATGTGACTTCACTCGCAATCGATGTGTACGTTCTGATTGGTTCTTCTGTCGTTAGTAGGTGAAATTTACACCTCGGATTTCGAACACTGAAGGGGTCAGATAAATCAAGGCAGGTTCGAAGTGGAAACGTAGAAATTGGCTGGATAAAATGGAGATGGCAGAACGGAGAACAGATCCTCTCTGTAACGATGTCATCTAGACCGCAGAGCGGAAAATAAAAACTGACGGTCGGTCAGGCGATGGTACGGGGTATATACGTTCACTGGTTTGGGGCCATATTCGCGTGGACGGGGAAATTTTGGGGCGTGGTGCATCAGCTTATATATGCATATTTCATCCTCGAGGGACTTAGCTGGCCAACACTGGGAGGCAATATGAACTAGAGGTTCCGCTTTGACCCTTGAGTTGCCGCTCCGGCATGAAGCCTATGCTGGTTGTTTTTTTGGGCAAAAACATACGTCTCCCCCAACCTCCCACCTTGCCTTGAATGGGCACATAATTTAAGGGGAAGTGCTATAAAATGAATGTAGCAATAAGTATCTTAAACAAAGCTGCGTATCTAAAAATATTAATTACAAAGAAGCGATTTTCATTGTATATACATGTACAAGTAGATGAACGGTTGGACGGACATCGGACACAGATGAATGCATGCACACATACACTAAAACCTGATCAAATGCGGGGGCTATCCCAATGAAGCTTCCATCCAAGTTTGGTGAAATTCCATCCAATAGTTCTCAAGGTATCTTGCAGACAAAGCCTGTATATACATGTACAAGCAGATGGACGGACGGACGGACACCGGACAAATGCAGGCACACACACCAAAACCTAGTCAAATGAGGGGGCTATCCTAATGAAGCTTCCATCCAAGTTTGGTGAAATTCTGTTCAGTAGTTCTCCAGATATCTTGCAGACAAGCCCTGTATATACATGTACAAGTAGACGGACGGACGGACGGACACTGGACATGGATGAATGCACACACACACACCAAAACCTAATCAAATGAGGGGGCTATCCCACTATAGTTTCTATCCAAGGGAGTGAGATTCCGTCCAGTAGTTCTCAAGATATCTTGCAGACAAGGCCTGTACATACATGTACAAGTAGACGGACGGACGGACACCGGACATGGATGAATGCACACACACCAAAACCTAATCAAATGAGGGGGCTAACCCACTATAGCTTCTATCCAAGGGGAGTGAGATTCCGTCCAGTAGTTCTCAAGATATCTTGCAGACAAGGCCTGTACATACATGTACAAGTAGATGGATGGACAGACGGACACCGGACACGGATGAATGCACGCACATGTATCACCAAAACCTAATCAAATGAGGGGGCTATCCCAATGAAGCTTCCATCCAAGTTTGGTGAAATTCCATCCAGTAGTTCTCCAGATATCTTGCAGACAAGCCCTGTATATACATGTACAAGTAGATGGACGGACGGACAGACACCGGACATGGACGAATGCACGCATACACACCAAAACATAATCAGATGAGGGGGGCTATCCCACTGAAGCTTCCATCCAAGTGTGGTGAAATTCCGTTCAGTAGTTCTCAAGATATCTTGCAGACAAGGCCTGTATATACATGTACAAGTAGATGGACAGACGGACGGACACCTGACACGGATGAACGCATGCACACAAACCAAAACCTAGTCAAATGAGGGGGCTATCCCAATGAAGCTTTCATCCAAGTTTGGTGAAATTCCATCTAGTAGTTTTCCAGATATCTTGCAGACAAGCCCTGTATATACATGTATAAGTAGATGGACGGACGGACGGACACCGGACACGGATGAATGAACCCACATACACCAAAACCTAATCAAATGAGGGGGCTATCCCAATGAAGCTTCCATCCAAGTTTGATGAAATTCCATCCAGTAGTTCTCCAGATATCTTGCAGACAAGCCCTGTATATACATGTACAAGTAGATGGACGGACGGACGGACACCGGACATGGATGAATGCACGCACACACACCAAAATCTAATCAAATGAGGGGGCTAATCCACTAAAGCTTCCATCCAAGTGGGGTGAAATTCCGTCCGGTAGTTCTCAAGATATCTTGCAGACAAGGCCTGTATATACATGTACAAGTAGATGAACGGACAGACGGACACCGGACACGGATGAATGCACGCACATACACCAAAACCTAATCTAATGAGGGGGCTATCCCAATGAAGCTTCCATCCAAGTTTGGTGAAATTCCATCAGGTAGTTCTCAAGATATCTTGCAGACAAGGCAAGGGGACGGACAGACATCCATCCAGACATCCAGACATCCAACCAGACAGACAGACGGACAGACAGACAGACAGCACAAACACTAGATGTCTCCCCCCAACATAGTTGGGGGAGACATAATGAGGGGGCTATCCCAATGAAGCTTCCATCCAAGTTTGGTGAAATTCTGTCCAGTAGTTCTCCAGATATCTTGCAGACAAGCCCT
The DNA here is from genome assembly GCA_036873755.1 of Hanleya hanleyi. Taxonomy (NCBI): domain Eukaryota; kingdom Metazoa; phylum Mollusca; class Polyplacophora; order Lepidopleurida; family Hanleyidae; genus Hanleya; species Hanleya hanleyi. The sequence continues at coordinate 43,570 of JAVTVY010020394.1, forward strand.
GTATATACATGTACAAGTAGATGGACGGACGGACAGACACCGGACATGGACGAATGCACGCACACACACCAAAACATAATCAAATGAGGGGGGCTATCCCACTGAAGCTTCCATCCAAGTGTGGTGAAATTCCGTTCAGTAGTTCTCAGATATCTTGCAGACAAGGCCTGTATATACATGTACAAGTAGATGGACGGACGGACGGACACTGGACACGGATGAACGCATGCACACAAACCAAAACCTAGTCAAATGAGGGGGCTATCCCAATGAAGCTTTCATCCAAGTTTGGTGAAATTCCATCTAGTAGTTCTCCAGATATCTTGCAGACAAGCCCTGTATATACATGTACAAGTAGATGGACGGACGGACGGACACCGGACACGGATGAATGAACCCACACACACCAAAACCTAATCAAATGAGGGGGCTATCCCAATGAAGCTTCCATCCAAGTTTGGTGAAATTCCACCCAGTAGTTCTCAAGATATCTTGCAGACAAGGCCTGTATATACATGTACAAGTAGATGGACGGACGGACGGACACCGGACATGGATGAATGCACGCACACACACCAAAATCTAATCAAATGAGGGGGCTATCCCACTAAAGCTTCCATCCAAGTGGGGTGAAATTCCGTCCAGTAGTTCTCAAGATATCTTGCAGACAAGGCCTGTATATACATGTACAAGTAGATGGAGGACGGACGACACCGGACACGGATGAATGCACGCACATACACCAAAACCTAATCAAATGAGGGGGCTATCCCAATGAAGCTTCCATCCAAGTTTGGTGAAATTCCGTCCAGTAGTTCTCAAGATATCTTGCAGACAAGGCCTGTATATACATGTACAAGTAGATGGACGGACGGACGGACACCGGACACGGATGAATGCACGCACATACACCAAACCTAATCAAATGAGGGGGCTATCCCAATGAAGCTTCCATCCAAGTTTGGTGAAATTCCATCCAGTAGTTCTCAAGATATCTTGCAGACAAGGCAAGGGGACGGACAGACATCCATCCAGACATCCAGACATCCAACCAGACAGACAGACAGACAGACAGCACAAACACTAGATGTCTCCCCCCAACATAGTTGGGGGAGACATAATTATAGCATCTAGCATGTGTATCAAAAAAATCAAGGTCATGCTAAACAAAAAATAAAGTGACAATGGCCTTATTTGCAAGAAATAGTATAGTCTGAGCAGTGTTGTAACTTTGTAACTTTCCCTAATAACTTTGATAGCCCTCTGAAATCATTAAACTAAAAAATAATGGATTATTGCAAGATTTTGGACCATTGTGTCAGCTTCCTTTTCTAATAAATTAGATCACTCGTTGATCTCTATTGTGGGAAATTTGACTTTTCTGTGATTCAATTAAAACACGTAAAAGGGCAATTATCAAATTGAGCAGGACAGTCTGAATTGGGATTTTGCTTTACAATTTGTCCTCCTGTCTAATATCCTCACGAGCCAATGTATTACTCGATAGGTAACGATAGATACACTGGCTTGGTTAGTTACCGATACCAGTTCTGGATATAAATAGCTGGAGGGCTGTCCACTAAACCGAACCAATCAGTAAGCGTGCTGAAGCAGCTCATCAAGCCAATCTGCAGCGAGGTTTGGGTTTTGACTGGTTTGAATTTCATCGCCGGTCAGACTACCTTTGAAGTTAGGCTGAATTCGACATCGGCTGTCAAGGTGAAACCGCAGGCTTCAGATACTGACATGCTAATGCAAAACAACAGCTGGGGATGAAATGTACGAGATTGTGTAATAGACGCAACGACTCGAGAACTCATCCGAATCACCAAAAAGGTCCAGGTAAGCCCTCTGCAAGGATTTAGGAATTACCAGACTTTTTGACTGTAAAAGTGACTGAATTAATAGGCACCTCACCATAAAAGAACATGCGAGAGTGCAAATGCTAAATTGCACCAATAAACACAAGGCTGAATACAATTACTCTCCAGATTCAGAGGAACTTTTGGAGAAAAATGATGAGGGAGCGAGGTTTTTTTTTCTTTTATTTTTTATTTATTTCTTTTCTCTCTCTCTCTCTCTGTTGCACTGACCAAATATGTTCATCTTTTCTGGTACAAAGTCACTGATGATGTTGTTAAAGACAATTTGCACGAAATCAAAAATTTCTTTGAGTTACTTGAAGGGTCAGCCATCAACAATACACTTCCCTTCAAATAAAACAAGACACCGACTCAATGGCTAAGAACTTTTAGTTTTGGCGCCACTTTGAGAGAGAGAAGTATGAAATAAAAAAAAACAAAAAAATAAAAAAATATAATTTTTTCTTCTTGCTGTGTGCAATAAAGCATCTGCACAAGTCCAGGTAATCCCTAAATCCTCAAAGAGGGTTAACCTGGACCTTTTTGGTGATTCGGATGAGTTCTCGAGTCGTTGCGTCTATTACGCAATCTCGTACATTTCATCCCCAGCAGTTGTTTTGAATTAGCGCATCGAGATCTGAAGCTTTTCGGTTTCGCTTTGACACCCGATGTCGATTTCAGTCAACTTCAAAGAAGTCTGGCTGGCGATGAAATTCAAACCAGCCAAAACTCAAACCTCCCTGCAGATTGGCCTGATGAGCTGCTTCAGCACGCTTACTGATTGGTTCGGTTTAGTGAGAACCCCTCAAGCTACATGTATTTATATCCAAAACTGCTATCTGTAACTAACTAAGCCAGTGTATCGATCGTAACCTCGCGAGGATGCAATGAAGAGGCTTGATTCTGTGCTAAAAAACTGACGCGGTTGTGCCTGTGGAGACAAGTCATTCATTTTATTCAACCTAAGCCATCAAAGCCAATGCCATACCAGGATTTGTGGGAAAGAGAGATGGGGTGACTCTCGATGGTCCACTGGTTCCTGGTTGTCTCTCCAGATCCCCCTGTCCGTTGGGACTGAGGTCTATGACTTCATCCTCCATCTTCACTGTGGCAATATCCGCCAAGCGTTCTCTCCGCATCTCACTCACCCCACTGGAGCCTCTCTGATCCAGTCTATTCTGATTCATCAATTTCATGGGTCGTCTTTGAATGTTTGCCATATTGTGTTCACCTCCATGCTCTGATGCTTTCTGAATGATCACAGGCAGTGGAGAAAACTGTCTTCTGGTATCTGTGTTACAGGACATGGAGTAAAAACTCTCCCCTTTGTCGCCGGTCACTGAAGTATCACCCACGTGAGGGTCTCGTTCGGCAAAACTGGTCTGCGATCTGCGTAACCCTTTCAGCCAATCAGGATCAGGTAGGAATCCACAACAATCTGGAAGAAAGAGAAAATGCAGCACTTGTAGCTTGTTAGACATACACAGTACCAATCAGGCCATCCACAATGATATTTCTCTTTCCAGTAACCCTACCTACCCATATATTTTGCAGTCAAAAAAAACTTTGGATAGACAATTTTTTTTATTTCTATTTTTTCAGCAGTACTCCATGAGATACTATACAAAAAGGTCAAAATCCACAACAAAAAAAATCAAAAGAAATAAAAAAAATTAAAATTCCTGCCTACCTACCTACCCAAATTTTCTAAAGTTGGTCACTGGAAACAAAAATATTATTGTGGATGGCCTCAGAGTACATGTACTTCTGACAGAGCAGTATGAACATTGTGTAATACAAGATGATCTCCATGGTGTTCCAATGAACAGTCGCAATCAAAGTGTAACTCGCATTTTCGGAGCTAAGAGAATTTTGTATTTCATTAAATAATTACCCATAGCTGATTGACTTGATTCACAGTGTATTTTGCCCGATTTCAGCTTCCCCAAGCATTACATGTACGTCAAATGTCTGCCACATATTTAAACTTTTTTGTGATGGGGATACTTTGAGGCCAACCATGGGATAATTGTCTTTGACCCTGACCTACATTTTTGGTATGTGACACATCGGGTCCCCCTAATGTATCTACTAACACATACAAAAATTATTTTTAAGAATTTACTGATTTTGGGGAAGAGAGAGACAGAGAGATCTAACCTCAAGGCCTTGATTGTTGCTTGTATAGCTTCATACTATGCCCTCTAGCATGTCTAGTACGCGAGCTGGCCATTTGAAACAGGCTATACAGAATCAAGATCGTCCTGATGCTGCACCACCTTGTAAGTCTGTATAATGTCCTGGCGGAGTCGCCTATATTCCAGAGTGGGAAGGCCTAGTGATCTAAGTCTCTCAGGGTACTCCAAATCCTTAAGGTGACGAATCATCTTGGATGCCCTACGCTGGACTCCCTAGCTTATTATTTTTTTTTTTACTCAGAATTTCCAATAACTTTTTTCTATGAATCTTTCCAATCCTTCACATTTAACATTCCTAAGTAGTTACATGAATGCATAACACAGTAGATTTAAGTCAATCCAGCTACATCCGGTATGGCTATATCCAGTTCCAAAAAAAAAAAAAAAAATTGACCTGCAAACCTTTTGATTAAACTTAACCGAAACATACAAATAATAATAACATGGCTTCATGGGACCATGCACCGTCTCATATTACCAAACCACTAAAACTTACCCAGGGATATGGAGCCTCTGGATTTGTACTCGGCCAGTCGTAGATCCAACCAGACAGCAAACTGTGACAGGATAAACGGTTCATTACAGAGCTCTCCTATAATGGAGGCAAACTTGTACTGTACCCTCTCCAGTGAGACGCCCATCTCTCTACAATTCAGAGAATAAATCATGTTCATTTTCATGTCAGAATGTACTTTCAGAAATAACTTATTACCGTATACATAAGACAAGTCATGATATAAAAACAAGGAGTCAGCATAATATTTGTAGAAATATTGCATAATTTGTGTTTGCTTATAAAGCTTTGACTGATTTCCCAAAGTCAACAGTTTCTTGATGTACAACACTGCCTTGTCTTGGATCGGCATCTTGATGTGTTCTGTGGTTATTGGTTTGTTCTGTGCTATAAAAAAAAACAACGAAGGAAAATAAATATAAGTATGCCACAGGAAATAAATTTAGAGCGGAAGCCGCCATTTTCGCTCCGAAATAACCCTTCTATAAGAGTACCGCCCAGGTTCACTATCGATTGTATGCCGTGGACAATCTGTCAGCAGGTGGGGGAACTGTTGAAATTGGCCTGATTCCTGCCAAAAGGGAATAGAATAGAATAGAATAGATTTATTGCATAAATATGCCCGGGTGGGCTAAAAGCACAACATATTATAAAACAAACATAGCATACTAATGAACAGACAAATTTGGGTTCCCCTGAGATTGTTGCTTTATACTAAATATGATGGATCCCCGATGTTGGTCAACTAAATACGAGCCATCAAGCATGAACCGATGCTGCTCAGATACACTAGATACTATGGCAAGCCAAAGTGCTTTTTATTCCGAATTTCCGATATCGGGAATTCAATTCCCGATATCGGAAATTGAAATTCACGATATCGGAAATAGAATTTCCGATATCGGGAATTAGAATTTCCGATATCGGAAATTCAGTGACAATTTTCGATATCGGAAATAGAATTTCCCATATCGGGAATTCAATTTCCGATATCGGGAATTCAATTTCCGTTATCGGAAATAGAATTTCCCATATCGGAAATTGTCACCGAATTTCCGATATCGGAAATGAAAGCCTGAAAGCTTTACAAAACCTAGGGGTGCATTCCACACCTAAATCTGAATCTGAATCTGAAATCTAAATGATGTGCGGCTAAAAACAGCCATGGGTTCGGATCTTCGACCATAAATAGATGTAAAATCTTTAACAAAAACCTTGTAAACGTATATATTTTCTAAATGGGCACACTCGTGCCATTATTTCAGGGGACTTGTGAGCTATTGAAATTGAAAAGAAAAGACGTGCAATCCTCCTTAGCCCTTCTTCAACTTTTTCTGAAAAACATGAAATGATTTTCTTTTTATGTATGTTAAAGTGTTTCCCGTCCAAAGGACAATTTAATATGGCGAAAAAAATAGGGGGTCGACCTACTCGTTTTTTGTAAAATTTTATCGCCATGAGGAATCATGATTTTCGCTTCCAGAAAAAGTGCGGATTTTGGTCCTCCAGATATTCAATTCCGGACACGATTAACTCTGTAGTGGCGAGTGGGTGCGATCAACAAGCAATTGTTATATCCTCGTTTGGAGAAATGGTTACGTCCAGCAGGGTGATACTATAGATATCAGTTAGTAGAAAGGTAAGAAGAATTACCTTGCTGTCAAAATCGGACGATCTTCCTTATTATAAAATTAGGGAGGGACCACTTTGTACGAAACCGTGGCAAGTGTGGAGTGCACCCTAGAGTTGCAATTCCCGATATCGGAAATTCAATGACAATTTCCGATATCGGGAATTGCATTTCCGATATCGGAAATTGAATTTCCGATATCGGGAATTGAATTTCCGATATCGGGAATTGAATTTCCGATATCGGGAATTCTATTTCCGATATCGGGAATTGTCTCCGAATTTCCGATATCGGAAATTTCAATTCCCGATATCGGAAATTCAATTTCCGATATCGAAAATTCTAATTTCCGATATCGGGAATTGCAATTTCCGTTATCGGAAATTGAATTTCCGATATCGAGAATTCAATTTTCGATATCGGAAATTGAAGGTCATGAATTTCCGATAACGGAAATTTTAATTCCGATATCGGGAATTCAATTCCCGATATCGGAATTTCTCGAATAAAAAGCACTTTGGCTTGCCATAAGATACTGCATCCAGGGAACATCCATTCATATCCAACGGCCGTACCCAATCGACCAACACCAAGCTCTCATAGGCGAGTAATTATCAGATATACTGCATGGTGGCAGGAGAGATCAGACATGTATGGATAATGAGGAGGTTGATACGCTCTAAGCAATAAAATGCTATAACAATTGGAAACAATCATATCTATACTTCGCAACTGCTTCCATTACCCAATGACTTGTCGACGACATGCAGTATGTCATGAATCGTGAGGTTATTGAGCATCAAGTTTTATAAATGGGCATATAATGTTCAAAAGACACTGTCGCTCTTTACGAATCTTGAGCATTCCAACATGAAGTGAGTTTCACTATCAACAATTTTACAATGTTAGGGATGATTCCGCCCAATTTGGGTGAATGACGTCATGAATTCTCACCCCAATTAGGCTGAATTAATCGTAACCCAAAGTGATCATTTTTTTACAATGATAAAAATATATCTCCCTTTTGGCAGGAATCAGGCCAATTTCAACATTTCCATCACTAGCTATAGAACCTTTGCTGTGTAGGTGGGCGTGGCTGTTCTTCCCTACACAGCTGTAGTTCCTTCCCATCACATTTCGTACCACGAAGTTTTGGCCTCCGAAACGCCTGCGTTTCGGAAGATTTAACGGCTGCACATACAAGAACACAGTAGCTGGTGATAATAAAATGTACCTCGTTATTCTCCTTGTAGTCTTTTGTCACTTCCCTCCAAGTTAGAACTCTCGGTATTCCCTCATTCTTAAGTTATCATCAAATGTTCAAGATTCTCGGGGATTTGAATATTCAGCTGACTGCCATTCAACTGTCAGTGATGTAAATTTCCCTTGCACGGACTTTGCCGGTCTCTTTGAAAACAAGCCGTGGCGCATGCGTGATTATTCAGGTCAGTTGGATGACGGTCCAACGAATGCGCGTGTACGTGGGCGTGGCTAACGGAGACATTCAAAATATGAGACCAAAATATGTCAGAAAACTCCGTGAAGGCGTGATTAAAAGATGATATCTCAAGAACGAGGAATTATTAAGTGTTGAGAGTTGGCAGGCGGCGAGAAGGACCAATGTAGAGGAAAATGAGGTATAGTTTGTTACTATTCGCTGCCGTTTTATTTCGTGTGCAGTTAGGATATTGGACAACGTCATTCAAAGTTCAATGTGTGGGATGTATTGTGTATAGGAGGAACCTTGGCTGTGAGTCGATTACAGAGCCATTCGAGACTACAGCCATTCCTGGGCTATTCCATCACCTGGTCAGAAATTATCCGTAATTCCTAATACCGGAACTGAATTTCAGTCAACCTGGGACAGCAACCGACGACTGACAGATCAGAACAGCAGATCTGTTATATAATAAACCAAGCCACCAGCAATTTTTCTCAAAATTGCGGTTAAGTAACCACAAGTTAAAAATAGAAGTGGGTAGGCACACCAAGCCTAAGACCCCAATTCATCAACGTTTGTGGGAGGTGTGTATGGTAGTAGAAGATGAGAAACATTTTGTTTTATCATGTAACAGATTTCATTCAGATAGGATCTCTCTATTTCAAAAAATATCTGCTCGCTTTAATGATTTCAACACTATGAATGATACTAACAAGTGTGCCATGATTATGTCTTGTGCTGCCTTATCCAAGGTAGTTGTACCTACTCTTTATGAATGGTATAATCAACACTAATTTATGCATTGTACTACATACAGGGCCGTCTTGGTGAATTATCATATTATTTGCACACGTTCTTGCTATATTTGCATCATAATATTTCGCATTAGTACTATATTCCATCTACAATATATCCACGCAGTCTGGGTGAATGTTTGACCAGGTCCGGGAAATCCCACGAACTCGCATATATACGTCAGTTCGCATATATAGGTCAACTGACCATTGAGTGATAGGCCAGTTAGCCTATATATAACGTTGTCGCACGAACATTCCTCGCTCCCTGAAAAACGATCTCAAAGTGCAAGATGGTATGTATGTGAGAGACACTTGGAGTTGTACTCTAACTAACCTGCACATTGGTGACAAATACTTTTACGGCATGTCTCTGACACGAATTGACTAAAATAGACCCTCAACTTACCATTCCCTCATTCTCGTACTTACGTTCATCTATCTGCATCAGATTTTCACAGAAATCAACGGAGCGTTTACATCATCTTTCGCTATTGTGGGCGCAGCCATTTGCAAAGACATGGCCGCTTGCAACGCGAGAAAAGCGTGCAGCGGTTTTGCTGCAGGTATATTCCTGCTAAGTCCGTTATCCGCATTAGGGAACTCCTCATATTTTGCACGTCGTATAGCTTTTGTTTTTCGCAGTGCAAAATATGAGGAGTTCCCTAATGCGGATAACGGACTTAGCAGGAATATACCTGCAGCAAAACCGCTGCACGCTTTTCTCGCGTTGCAAGCGGCCCTGTCTTTGCAAATGGCTGCGCCCACAATAGCGAAAGATGATGTAAACGCTCCATTGATTTCTGTGAAAATCTGATGCAGATAGATGAACGTAAGTACAAGAATGAGGGAAATGGTAAGTTGGGGTCTATTTTAGTCGATTCGTGTCAGAGACATGCCGTAAAAGTATTTGTCACCAATGTGCAGGTTAGTTAGAGTACAACTCCAAGTGTCTCTCACATACATACCATCTTGCACTTTGAGATCGTTTTTCAGTGAGCGAGGAATGTTCGTTCGACAACGATATATATAGGCTAACTGGCCTATCACTCAATGGTCAGTTGACCTATATATGCGAACTGACGGGACGGCGTATTCGACTGAAATTTTTTGAATTCGACTGAAAAAACGGAAACTCGGTAGGTTATTTGTTGATAGCTCGCTTAATACTCGTTCGATTCTGACAATGTAAAGTTTCCGGAGTAGCTGAAGAGATTCTCTTTTCAAAAATATATAGTTTAATGACAATTTTTTTTTTTATTTTTGAGATAGATATCAACTGAAAAAATCGTGTCGACTTCGCTGAAATTTTTTCTGGACCGACCGACATGCGGTTTTTCTTGTCCGGAAAATTATTGCGTGAACTGACTGAAATACTTTTAGGTTTCCGGAATGCTCTACTTTTATACGAATAAAATTATATAAAATATATGCATGTACCTTCTACCGTTTTCCGTAAAAGGGTTCGCTGAAAAAAACCGATTGAAAATCACAACATTTTCAGCTGAATCTGCCGTAAAACGGATTAGTGAACCGAGTTAAAAACTCGGATTTGGAGACGGACTTCAGAAAATTCCGAAAATCCGGAGTAAGGATCGCGGGTAAGTTTATTGGAAGATTGGTTATGTCGGTAGGTCATAAGTGTCGAATTAAATTTTAAAAGCATAGTTTGTACAAAAAATATTCTATTTTTCAAATAATTGAAGTTGTTAGTTGTTAGTTTGTCATATAATAACTTAAATGAAAATAGTGAAAATATTGAATTGACCATTAATTTTAAATACATATATTTTTATAAATCGAAATGAAAACTGACCAGGAATATACATATTTGTTCTTAGTAATTTTTCTTTTTTTCTGTCATGAATCAAAAATGCCAGTGGAATGATTGGATGGCCAGTCAACAAATTGTGCCGAAAAACAAGCGGAGAAACATAAAAATCACCAAGCTGGAAGGTGGTATCATACACTAAATGAACATCGTCAACAGTCTTAGCCCTTAACAACTTACTAAACATCTCCGGTAAACCAACACAACTTACAAAATCCGAGAAGATCATAGTATCTGAAATAAAACCATGTAAATGATTGGCAATTTGAACGTAATTATACAAATCATCCCTTCCCAAACGTTTCTGAGACTTAATTTTATCATGAATATTTTGGAATGCTTAATATAATCTGATTACCTATTCTGCTCACATAATCTTTTAACGATCGTCACTCTCGGCAAGTGTTGTAATGGATTAGCGGTTGGGGATTAATTGCATGGGATTAAAACTTAATTAGCTGTTCACCAGTCTGGACTGTGAGATGTCAAAAAGTCAGTAAGTGAACAAAACTCACAATGATAAAATTCATTTTAGTTCATATAAATTATAATAATTACTGAAAACAAAATATGTATATTCCTGGTCATTTTTCAGGTACAAGGTCAAAATATACGTATTTAAAATTAATGATCAATTAAAAAAATATATTTATACCATAGAAAAATACTATTTCCATTTACATTAAGTTATTATGTGACAAACATTCAATTATTTGAAAAATAGGATATTTTTTGTGCAAACTATGCTTTTAAAATTTAATTCGACACTTATGACCTACCGACATAACCAATCTTCCAATAAGCTTACCCGCGATCCTTATTCCGGATTTTCGGAATTTTCTGAAGTCCGTCTCCAAATCCGAGTTTTTAACTCGGTTCACTAATCCGTTTTACGGCAGATTCAGCTGAAAATGTTGTGATTTTCAATCGGTTTTTTTCAGCGAACCCTTTTACGGAAAACGGTAGAAGGTACATGCATATATTTTATATCATTTTATTCGTATAATAGTAGAGCATTCCGGAAACCTAAAAGTATTTCAGTCAGTTCACGCAATAATTTTCCGGACAAGAAAAACCGCATGTCGGTCGGTCCAGAAAAAATTTCAGCGAAGTCTACACGATTTTTTCAGTTGATATCTATCTCAAAAATAAATAAAAAAATTGTCATCAAACTATATATTTTTGAAAAGAGAATCTCTTCAGCTACTCCGGAAACTTTACATTGTCAGAATCGAACGAGTATTAAGCGAGCTATCAACAAATAACCTACCGAGTTTCCGTTTTTTCAGTCGAATTCAAAAAATTTCAGTCGATTATCTGATCCCGAACTGACGTATATACGCGAGTTCGTGGGATTTCCCGGACCTGTTGACTGCTTATCTTCACCCACTCAGGGTGTCAAATGTACATACTATTGTTACTCTGGTTAATTGTTCGATTTAATTTGTACTCTGCCTCTTATGGTGTTTGTGCAATAAATACTTGAACTTGAACTTGAACTTGAAGGATGGGATGTGCCATACTATCGAAATCTGGGGTCCCCATAATAATGGAGAGGGTACAGGGGACCCACATTCGACACCATTCTCAACTGGACTGAGTCTCTCTCTGGACTCTTGTGGACCCAGGCCAGAAATAAATGTCGGTGTGTCAAAAAAAAAAAAAATTGTCAACGCCCCAAACGAGTATTACCACTGTTTTTGTCGCTCGAGTCAGAGCACTCCGTCAAAATCCAAACCGGATGCCGCATTGGTCTCGTTCACAGTGCAACGAAGCTGAGACTGATGATTACCACAAACACGGTTTTATCCAAACATAATATCTAGAGCTACCAGTGCAAACGATCTCTACCGACGGAATTATCTCTACCGGTTCGTGGAGCGAGAAATTGTTAGACCTTTGAAAGTAGCATGCCAGTTGAAAGAAAAATAATCGGCCAACCACCGAAAAGTTATTCAATTCAATTCTTTATTGGCACTAACACAATTCACATTGGTTATTGCCGAGAAACCATACGGTATATCAAACACACACTAGTTCAGTGAATTACAAGAAATAGTAATATAAAGTGAAAACATGAGTAACAAGATACCTCACAGCCAGTGCTGTTACCTAGAAGGACTTCTCCAATCTCAGTAAACTCAGATCTATAATTACGGAATATTCCTGATTTACCATCTTGGTTTAGGCCTACCTAGATTGGGACTTCTCCTGTTAAAACTCTCAGAAATAAATTTTGCGAAGAGTTTGGTGGTCTTAAATCATGAATTCCAGCGTGACGGAATTACAAGGTACCCATCATGTTTTCAGTTCTTCTGAACCCCTGTTATTACTCGCCCATGGTAACATCTCTTTTGGAATATCATTTTCCTAACCCTAATAAGTATAGGGTGAGAGAACCTGGTCACGTGACATTCGAATACCGCGTGACGGAATTACAGTGAAGTAACCACCTTATGAAGACGGTTACATATTTATTCCATCATAACTCGAATGTTTCTTATTTCAGATGATGTTTTATTCGAATCCTGAGCGCCTTGACAACAATATATCTGAATTATGTTATGTTAAGTTTCAAATTGATAAATGTGGTTTAATAAACAAACCTGCGTGACGGAATTACATTTTGGTCCATATTTCAAGGAGTTGCCATTTTTCCTATTTTACAAGTATCAATTTTATCCGGTCTAAAAAAGTCTGAGGACAGACCCAAACACATGAATTCTGTTGTCATGTACCCGACAATGCACGTGTAATCGATTGAATGTGAAAGAGCGATAATGACTTGTCAAGAACATGGGCAAAATTGTCCGGGAATGACCTAACCGAGATTTTGAATTATGTGACGGAATTACATTTTGGTTACAAATTTCGTGGAATTCATGAAATGTGTCATACAGTAGAAGTTTAGTTTTATACTTTTATTACCTTTTGGATATGATACGTAGAGTTTGAAACATCGATGGATAAATCCCGGAATAGTGAATGTCTGAGATCTGCATTGTTGGAGCAGGCAGCACATATTAGCCTACAAAATGAATTTCAGCCCCAACAGAGCCCACACAGTACTGGCAAGTATGCAATTCTCTTGAAATAATTGGTTTTTGCTATCTGCCAGATTCAATTTCTAATGTGTGATTGCTTATTCGAAGTTTTGCAATAAGCACACGTTCTGGCTTAGGCAAATTATATGTCAGGTACTTTTCTAGACGATACTCCCTTCTGAGTGTAGCATAAGTATCCAATTTATGATTAGATGGACTGAAATTGTATTATGTTTGGACCCTCGTCATACATCAACTCCCTATGTAAATAGCTCTTGTTCTTGTGGCATTGAAACTTACTCCTATTGTATATCCCATATACTCGGCCTATTACTTATCGAATGTATATTCAGCACAAACAGTATTTTTTTGCGAACACAATATATTATTGTACGATTTTATCATAATGGATTTATGGAATGAATTACCCTTTTCTGAAGAGGACGTAATCGATACCGGAGCAGAGGTCAGAACAAACAGTGACTCCTTATTGGCTGGATTTGAGAACATGTGTTTTGATCCTATACAACTAAACATTCCTGAAAATTCCAATTATATCACCGATGATACAGAAGGCGAGAATGCACATTTTGATCAAATCAGTACCCATCAGTCCAATTATCTCTTTGAACCACAAGCGCGGTCGGTCTTATTGACACACTCGCCTTCAGATACACTATCAGTTCTCCATATTAATGCTAGAAGCCTTAAAAAACACTACACCGAGATTATCTGTCTAATAGGAGACCTCCAGCATAAATTTTCTGCCATCGGAATATCCGAAAGTTGGTTAGATCCAGCCACTGAGGAGTTATATGACATACCAGGTTATAAACCTTTCCCCCATCTAGGAAGGATAAGCAAGGCGGTGGAATTATCTTGTATATCAGAGAAGACATAACGAAATGTTTGATTCGAGAGGATCTATCACATATTGACATCAACAAACAATATGAATCTCTATTTGTTGAAATAACACAAAATAACAAGTCGTCCATTATCGGAATAATCTATCGCCCCCCGGATAACAGTGTAGACTATTTTAACATTAAACTTCATCAAATGCTGAATATGTTAAAGCCCGAAAAAAAGATGCATTATAATGGGCGACTTCAACATTGACTTATTCAAAACACACTGCCATGGTCCATCAAAACAATTTTATGAAACCATGAAATCTTTCTATTTCTTCCCCAAAATAACTAAACCTACTCGTGTGAAATCACACTCCGCAACTCTCATTGACAATATCTTTACCAATTTTCACGAAGACGACCTCTGCTCCGGTATCCTTCTCTCCGATATTTCGGATCACTTCCCCGTTTTCCACATTAGCAAGTGTATGCATTCCAACGCTCCAAAGATCAAAAACACAGAGTTCCGTCTCATAAACTCCACGCAAAAAGCTCTCTTTGAAGACAAACTGAAGCATGCTGATTGGAGCCTAGAACAGGAAACTACTGATGTTACCAATGCTCTTCAAACATTTTTATATAAATTTAATGCTATCTATAATGAATGTTTTCCTATCATCACGAAACGGCCTGAAAAATTAAAGATAATCAAACCATGGATAACTCCAAACCTTTTGAATTCAATTCGCGAGAAAAATAGACTATACAGACTCTATATAACCAATAAGAACACGGAAAATACCAATCAATACAAGCGATATCGTAATAAACTGAACCACTTACTGAAGCTTGCGAAAAAGAAATATTATGAGGACAAATTTAATGAGCACAATAACAATATCAAAAACACTTGGAAAACTATTAATGAGTTAATGCAACGACGAAAATCTTCTACAGTGCCCCAATCTGTTGATATCAATGGTCAAACGACTTCTGATTCCTCTGAGATAGCAAATTGCATGAACGAATATTTCTGTACTGTTGCCTCCAAGCTAGCCTCCAAAATCCCAAATGTATCCACAAATTTTAAAAATTTCCTTACTGAAGAGTTCCAAAATGAACTGTTCTTAGCACCGTGCACACCACAGGATATTGTTAATGTTATCGCTGAACTGAAGAAGGGATCACCGGGCACTGACGGGATCCGCTTGTCACTGCTTAAACCTGTTTCAAAGCATATTTCTGCTCCAATATCCTCAATCATGAACTTATCGTTTCAAACGGGGTTAGTCCCGGTTGATCTTAAGATTGCCAAAGTCACTCCTGTCTTCAAAACTGGTGATACTAACTACATATCTAACTATAGGCCTATATCTGTTCTTCCATGCTTTAGTAAGATATTAGAGAAACTTGTGGCCAACAGAACGAACTCCTTTCTAGAAGAAAATAACATAATATGCCCAAATCAATTTGGATTTCGCGCCAATCACTCAACTTCTTTGGCTGTACTCTCTTTATATGATCAATTAATCACCGCAAAAGAAGCCAAACAATACAGCATAACTACATTCTTAGACTTATCCAAAGCATTTGACACAGTCAATCATGAAATACTTTTGCATAAACTCGATTATTATGGTTTCAGGGGACCAACTAACGACTGGTTTCGTAGTTATCTAACTTCCAGAACCCAGTGTGTATCTCTGAATAGCACAAGTAGTATACAAAGAGTAAATTGAGTCACATTGACCTCAGAAATTTGCATATGACCTTTGTGACGTCACGCGTCAGCCAATCAGAAGCGAGTATTGTGGTCACGTGGGGTGTGTGGTTGGTGGTGGGTGGTGGGATTCAAGATGGCGGCATGTGGTTGGTGGTGGGTGGTGGGATTCAAGATGGCGGCATGTGGTTGGTGGTGGGTGGTGGGATCCAAGATGGCGGCATGTGGTTGGTGGTGGGTGGTGGGATCCAAGATGGCGGCATGTGGTTGGTGGTGGGTGGTGGGATTCAAGATGGCGGCATGTGGTTGGTGGTGGGTGGTGGGATTCAAGATGGCGGCATGTGGTTGGTGGTGGGTGGTGGGATTCAAGATGGCGGCGCATGTGGTTGGTGGTGGGTGGTGGGATTCAAGATGGCGGCATGTGGTTGGTGGGTGGTGGGATTCAAGATGGCGGCATGTGGTTGGTGGGTGGTGGGATTCAAGATGGCAGCATATGGTTGGTGGGTGGTGGGATTCAAGATGGCGGCATGTGGTTGGTGGGTGGTGGGATTCAAGATGGCGGCATGTGGTTGGTGGGTGGTGGGATTCAAGATGGCAGCATGTGGTTGGTGGGTGGTGGGATTCAAGATGGCGGCATATGGCAGCATGTGGTTGGTGGGTGGTGGGATTCAAGATGGCGGCATGTGGTTGGTGGGTGGTGGGATTCAAGATGGCGGCATGTGGTTGGTGGGTGGTGGGATTCAAGATGGCGGCATGTGGTTGGTGGGTGGTAGGATTCATGGGTGGTGGGATTCAAGATGGCGGCATGTGGTTGGTGGTGGGTGGTGGGATTCAAGATGGCGGCATGTGGTTGGTGGTGGGTGGTGGGATTCAAGATGGCGGCATGTGGTTGGTGGTGGGTGGTGGGATTCAAGATGGCGGCATGTGGGTGGTGGGATTCAAGATGGCGGCATGTGGTTGATGGTGGGTGGTGGGATTCAAGATGGCGGCATGTGGTGGGTGGTGGGATTCAAGATGGCGGCATGTGGTTGGTGGTGGGTGGTGGGATTCAAGATGGCGGCATGTGGTTGGTGGTGGGTGGTGGGATTCAAGATGGCGGCATGTGGTTGGTGGTGGGTGGTGGGTTTCAAGATGGCGGCATGTGGTTGGTGGTGGGTGGTGGGTTTCAAGATGGCGGCATGTGGTTGGTGGTGGGTGGTGGGTTTCAAGATGGCGGCATGTGGTTGGTGGTGGGTGGTGGGTTTCAAGATGGCGGCATGTGGTTGGTGGTGGGTGGTGGGTTTCAAGATGGCGGCATGTGGATGGTGGTGGGTGGTGGGTTGCAAGATGGCGGCTTGTAGAAAAACGTATAAAAGGAGTCGATTTTTAGGGAAAGGGTGTATTCATTGCACTACCTTGCGTAGCACTCTGACTTACCTGACCTGACCAGCCTGCCTGCTTGCTTCACCTTTAGCCAGTCATCCAGCCTGCTTGCCTATCCGCTTGTATGAGACGAAAGCATGACACGTGGAGAAGATTTTCCCTGGGACCCAGCAGCACCTCCGGTTGAAGTCTTGCCTGAAGACGAGCGTGTCAGGGACATTTATCAACGACATTGGGCTACCATACGCCATTGTTTTCACCGTGACCGTCGTCTATTGGACTTGTATAACTTTCGACTGCAGGACCTCACGTATCTGTCTACCTATGCCGAGAACATTTTCAAAGATCAGGTGACAGCGTTCAAGTTGAATATGACATTCGGGTACATTTTACGGCACAAGGAGACGGACCAGTTTCGGTATTATTATCCCAGCAATAATACCTATGTGTTTGATCAGCCGTTTACGGTGACGGATGCGATTTCTCTGGAGCCACTCATCGACCAATTGACTACGTTGGATCCATTGGAATGGGCCCGGTTGCAACGCCCCAATACCCAATGGCTTGTGGAAATGGTGACCAACGTCACATTTTTCGTCACGAAAATGAGAGATCATCCTATCGGTGCTCCTGTACTACTACCCCCGTGGTTGCTTCATCGACACGGCCTGTATCCATTAACAGCAGGGGCACATGGGCCCTACAAAGACCGGAAATGTCTGTTTCGGTGTTTGGCCGTGCATGTGGACGAGTGTAACCCCAAGGCTTGTGACAGATTGGCCAATGACTATTGGGAATAGTATTTACAGCAGCAAGACTTGGATAAGCGGCACTTCCGTGGAGTGCCGTTCAAGAATTTGGATGACGTGGAAACACTGTTCAACATCAATATCTTTGTATACCGATTACGATGCGAGGAGGATACATTTGTGGCTGAATTGGTTCGTCGTTCAACAGAACGGTATGCTGCTACGATGAAAGTCAATGTGTTCGACGACAATGGCGTGAGTCATTTTTCGCTGATCTACAATATGAGCCAGTACGCTCAGTCTTTCAGTTGTGCCCAATGCCATCGTGTGTTTAAACAGTCTTACAACTTACATCGCCACGAGAAAATCTGTGACAACAGTGTCAAGCGAGTATATCCGGGTGGAGTGTATCATAATGCACCTACTATTTTCCAAGAACTGGCCGATGAGGGTGTGGTGATACCGGAGGTGGATCGTTATTTTCCCTACCGGGCGTGTTACGATTTTGAGGCCCTGTTGGAGCCCATGGACATGTTTTCAGCGAAAACGCAGTGGACGCAGCGCCATATTCCTCTGAGTGTCAGTATTTCCAGCAACGTACCTGGCTATGACGCTGCACCGGTGTGTTTCGTGTCCACGGGAGATTCCCATGAGTTGATCACCCGCATGATGGAGTATTTAGAGCAAGTCAGTGCGGCTAGTACAGAACTATTGGTGTCCAAGTTCCAGTACGTACTGGACCAGCTGGACGATCGGATTCCTATACCGGGTGTAGCGTTTAGTGACGATGAAGAGTCCGAGTCGGAGTCCGAGTCGCAGCCCCTGCAGTCGCAGCCCCTGCAGTCGCAGGATGTGCCTTTACCGAAACCGTATGCGGAGAAATTGAAAGTGCGCTTCCTACAATATCTAGGTCAGTTACCGGTGCTCGGCTTCAACTCGGGACGTTATGATTTGAACATGGTGAAGGAATTTCTTTACCCCTACTTGGCCCAGTCGAATACCGTCAAGTCCGTGATCAAGAAGATCAATAATCATATGGCCCTCACTACCACATTTAGCTCCTAATTGTAGCTATGATCAGTGGGTCAAGGCCTATAACTGTGCACAAACCAAAGGGAGGTTCCCTTACACGTATATATCATCGCTCGACCGTTTGCAGGAAACACAGTTGCCACCCCGGCACGCCTTCTTTGATGATTTGAAGCAAGTGGAATGTCCGGGAACTACAGCAGGTATGGAACGATGAACATATGCAGACCTTGCGAGATTTCCTGATATGGTATAATAACCTAGATGTGGTTCCTTTCCTGGAAGCGGCCGAGAAAATGGTGCAACTCTTTCGTCGCCAAATGCACGTCGACATCTTCAAGGAGTGCTTGAGTTTACCGGGTCTGGCGCTTCGCCATCTTTTTCAAGAGTGTGCTACGTACTTCTCGCTGATACAGCAAAAAGATGCAGACATGCATGATTGTCTAAAGCAGAACATTGTGGGCGGCCCGAGTCTTATTTTTCACCGTTATCACGAGAAGGACGTCACTACTCTGCCCAGTGGAAAACCCTGTGCTAAGATCATCGGTTTCGATGCGAATGCCTTGTACCTGTGGTCGCTGGCCCAACCTATGCCCAGTGGCCATTATACACGTTGGTTGGCGGAAGATCGCAACGTACACCCTACAAGCATCTGGCTGATCAGTGGTTGGATTGGGAAGCCTATCGACGGGCCATTTATATACGACACCAGACCAACGCCACAGAGAAGCGCATAGGAGATCGTCGACTTCCCGTCGATGGGTTTGCCCTGGTGGGTAGCACACCCACCGTATTCCAATTTTACGGTTGCTATTGGCACGGCCACGAATGCCATTTCAGCGCTGGACGCTTCAACGAGCGACGTGGAAAAACACCGCAAGAATTACGGGAAGAAGTGGTGGCGAACGGTGATTATGTGAAAGAGAGAGGATACCATCTGATTGAAATGTGGGAGTGTGAATTTCACACGATGTGCCAGGCCCTGCCCCATTTACGACGTTTCCTAAAAGAGCGCGAGTACCCCTTGAGTCGTCGGCGACTTCTGAGTCTGCCACAGATGTTGGACGCCATTCGTTCGGGGGACCTCTACGGCTTTGTCGAATGTGATTTGCATGTTCCCGACACTCTCAAGCCTCTCTTCGCCCAGTGCCCTCCCATCTTTAAGAACACGCTGGTGGGTCGGGCTGATATTGGGGACACCATGAGGACCTATGCGGAGCAACACGAGTGTTTGCCTCAACCTCGACGGATGTTGATTGGTAGTATGTGGGCCGAGAAAATCTTGCTGGGCACGCCCTTACTGCAGTGGTACATGAACCACGGTTTGGAAATTACTCAAATATATCAAGTGATACAGTACGCACCCGACGCTTGTTTTGCGGAGAATGCCGACATCGTGACGTCGGCCCGTCGTCAAGGTGATGAATACCCGAGTGAGGCCATCATCGGTGAATGTTGGAAGTTGACTGGCAATGGTTATTATGGAAAAACGGTTACGAACCAGGATAAGCACGTCAACGTGAACATTTGTACTACTGCCCAAGCCCGCAAAAAGTGAATTCTCCTCTGTTTCGATCCGTGGAGGTCATCGATGACGACACCTATGAAGTCACTTCAGCCAAGAAGACTATCCGGTACAACTTACCCCTGCAGATTGGATGTATGGTATATCAGGTGGCCAAGCTGAGGATGCTGCAGTTTCTCTATGATTTTATGGGTGTGTATTTTAATCCATCAGACTGGCAACTCATGGAGATGGATACCGACTCGGCCTACATGGCCGTCTCTAATGCGGATTGGGAGTCCCTGGTGAAACCGGAGTTACGTACCCAGTATGAAGCGGAACGCGACCAGTGGCTACCTCGACGTGACCATTACCAGTACGATAAGCGTACGCCGGGCCTGTTCAAGCTGGAGTGGAGTGGAGATGCTATGATTGGTCTCTCCTCCAAGACGTATTACTGTTACGGAGGAGACGGAGGAGGAGGAGGAGAGGAAAATAAGTTTAGCTGCAAAGGAGTGAGCCGGCGCGATCCCAACATCGACAAAGCCTTGTACTTGAACGTGCTGCAAAGCCAGGCCAGTGCGAGTGGTACTAACCGAGGATTTCGAGTGGTGGATCACCAGATGCGCACGTACATTCAGCAACGAGACGCCTTTACTTTCTTTTACCCGAAACGAAAAGTGTTGGCCGACGGTGTGAGCACCACTTACTTGGACTTGTGAACAATGTCGAACTATAACTGTTGATACACAAATGTAAAAGTCAGGATGGCCGAGTGGTCTAAGGCGCCGGTATTAAGTGCTGGTCGGCGAATGCTGTCGTAGGTTCGAATCCTACTCCTGACAGAACTTTTTTGTACCACTTGTATATACATACCACTACTATTCTATGTGTACATACCACTACTATTTGTACCCTGTATTCTATTTGTACCTATTCAGTAACCCTTCTTGTTGACTTAAATAAAAAAAGAGAAAGTCAAATCATTTTTTTGTGTTTTTTCATCTTTTATTCAACATCAATGAACGTCAGAACAACAACGTCATAACAATAACGTGATAATAAACAAGTGGCCTGCGCGCGCAGTACATTTTTAAGTTAACCAGAGAAATGGAGCATGCACATTAAAACGAGAGGCCGTCCAGTCATAGACGAGGACATCACGGTCTTCGGCTTGACAATAATCATCAAACATGTGTACGATAGTGGGCATAGAATGTCCTCTACTCCGGTGAGTGAGATAAAACACACAGTACTGTCCGCACACACTACTCAAGGGTCCTTGTAATCTTTGAGTATTCCAACGCCACTTTGTAGTAGAGACGTCCATGAATTTCACCAAATCGGCATGTAGGGGTGCAAGTCCGTAGGAATCAAAGTATTCGCCTTGGCCTAGGGTGTCCACGTACACAGCTACCCAATGTTCACCGGGTCGACTCCTCGTGTCTGTATTCAGGATGTAGGCTGCTGGAGTGCAAGAGTGGGTGGGAAACACATTGCGTGGAAACACACCTCGAAAGGGAATCTTCGGATCTCGCTGGAGTATGCCCATCAGCTGCTCTGTATCCATGATGATGATGACTCTTAGCTGGCGTAGTCACACAGCACGTTTCTTTGCTGATCCACGCTGATGACGTTATCAAACTCGGCGTAGCAAATCACGTTAATGGTGTGGGCTAGAGGGGTGGCGAAACGCAGTTCCAACCGTAGGTTTCCTTTCTTCAGCAAAGCCAGTTGATGATCGTGTTCCAAGGTGGGGGTGAGGTCAAAGGCGAACAATGTGTACCCACGGATAAAGTCGTCTCGAGTGATGGTATTGCCTTCGTCCTGGTTGTTTTGTCCTGTGGCTGTAAACAGGTTCAGGTAGGTCCGCACATAGTTTTTGTTAGCAAAGTCCGGTTGTAATGGACGGGCTGGAATTTGATGGCCGGCCACGTGCAGTGTCACAAAGTTGATGTTGAAATGCTGAAAGTTGAACGGATTCTCAGCCCAATTTCCATTGAAAGCGGTGTTGGTCACACACGCCAGGGTAAGACGTTTAGGAAGATCCCCTAGAAATAAATTTTCACGGTTGGCCATCATCGTACCTGATGGCACAGAGAACACCTTGGTCTGTACGCGTCGGATGGGGTACAGGGCTGGTTTTTTCGATAAGGCTTCCATGTGACTCAGCAACACGCCCTGTTGCAAATCTACCGTACGGACAAACAGGGCTGCATCTTCAATGACGATGTTGTAATTGACACCCCCGACTCCACCGCCCATTAAGGCGAACGCGGGTAAGGAACGGATCAACTTGATCTTGATGGATACTCCGTTCATCATGTAGCGGTCTTGCAGGAACAGATCGGCGTGCAGTCGTCCCATCATATCGATGGACTTGCTTTGGGCTGCCATTCTTTTGCGTACGACGAATCCATTATTGGCACCGAGCAAGCTGTCCATGACTCCGGGTGTATCCTTGAAGTACAGCTGAGCTTGTAAGTGTGATTTTTTGGCATGACTGCCGTACGACAACAGCGTCTCCATGTAGGCTCGGTACGGGTACGTATTGGTGGACGTACTGATGAGTTTATCGTTCAGACCTATATCCACCTGTTGGAACAAGGAGTGCAGCCAAAGATTCACCGGGCTTACTACCGCATCGTCCGCTATGGGCGTCCCGTCGTTGTCCATTATTTTGGCTTTCACGTACAAGTACGTGTGGGCTAAATCCAGGTAGGCCGTATCTTTGTTTTCAATGGTAAATTCCACGGGACCCACCCCCGTCAGGCTAGCCAGGGGTCGATGTTCTACCCAACGTCCTTCGGCTACACTGGTTTGGGTGGGTGGAATAGTCCACAAATCCAATTCACTGTTGGTAGACGGACACGACTCGGAGCGAATGAATGCCATTATGCGAAGATGTCTCTCCTACTACTACTACTCCTCTTCTTCTTCTTCTTATTCGTCCTGGTCTTAGTCCTCCTCTGGGGTGTGCGTCGTCGGTGTGTTGGACGTCGAAAGACTCTTCGCTGTGTCGGAGTTTGTCTTTTAAGGGCTTTGGCGATCAAGACGCCGCCCGCTTCTTTAGCCCGTCGTTTGAAGGCTTGTCGGGGTGCTGTGCCTCCCATCACATCACCGGCCACGCGCAATCCACTGCGTACCGCTTGTTTCCCCACCGCTTTTACACCCCGTGTCACCAAGGGTAAAAACGTTTTCACAATGCTGCCCAGTATGTTCCCCAATCCGTGACCTCGTTGCATGCGTGCACCGCTAAACATGGGCAAGCCTCCGCCCGTTTGTTTCTTGTAGTAGTCGGCATAGCTGGGCGTATGGCACTGGTAAGGCATGTACATTATACGAAGTGAGGAGAGCGGACTTGTCGGAAATGAAGTGTCAGCACCACTTTTCCTCGTTCGAATGCGATCGGGCGTCCCGTGTCATCTCTTATATCCACCGTGATCGTGTTGATATCGGTATGTCGCACGGGCAGGTACATTATATGGTTGAAACTCTGGTTGACTTGATCGCCATACGTCTTGCTAATGGGCACCACCCGTAACAGAGGTGTGTTCACATCACACACAATATGGCTGTCCACTGCGTCCAAGTAGACGTACAGTGCGTACATACCTACTTTCATATCCATCAACATGGTACCGTTGTCAATGGTGGGACCCGTGTAGACGCTGTTAGGCAGCCGTAACATTTGCTGTAGTGTAGGACTGAGTTTCACAGCCACGTTAGGGCTCAGCATGATAGAGCTCTTGTCGTTGTGTACGTTGACATCGAAGAACACGTTTTTCTTGAAGCGAAAGGCTATCAGGCGTGTTGCACTATCCGTGCTCTCCTTTAGAGCCTTGTACTCCAACAAGGCCATCAGACCCTTACTGAACTTCTGGGGCGTATCGTATTGGCCTTCGGGGAGAGTCAGTCTGTAGATTTTACCTTGGTAGGTCACTTCGTACCATACTTCTTGGTCTTGTACGTTGTACCATGAGTAAGGGTATTGAATATCCACCAGTCCACATTCCCATCGTCCAGGTAAATGTAACGGTTGGGGTAATTTAATTGAGTGACATACTTGGTCAAGGTGTTGTCAGGAAACACTTCGAGTGAGCTATTACTGGGCAACGTCAGGTAAAACATGACGACTGAGTTGTTCTGGCTTCTGCACCGGGTTTTTATAGGAGTTATTAGTAGGGTTCCCAGTAAGGGCCCGCCCAGGTCTTGGGCGCCTTCTTACCTCGGCGTTGTGATCGTCGCGTTGACTTAGATCGGCTACGTCCCCGTCGTGGTTGTGGTATTTTGGACGGCGGCGGCGGCGGCGGTGACATGGAGTCCCAAGAAGAGGAGGGTGGAGGTTGGTGTCGGGTCGATTGCTGCATAAAGGCCCAACGGTTAGGATTCCCTACCAATTCTTGAGGGATGTGCGTGTCTTTTAATCCCTGAGCAAAGACTTCCCAGCCCGGTGGATTAGAGTGTTTGCGAGAACGTACCATATCGTTGATCAAATCGGTCATATGAGACCCCGGCACCAATGTGTTTCGAATCAGCAGTTTTCCTTCAGCGTTCCAACTCATATCGGAATTCTGTTTCACCCGGTCCAACAATAAACGTGCCTTGGTCTTGAAGGCTTTAGGCACACTGGTCAACACTTCCTCTTCCAGCTCAGGTGAAGGTGGTGACGGGGATGTCAGTGTGGGCGTTGTGCGTAGTGGTGGTGTACTACTACTACTCCCTCTATATTGATCCATAAACGTCTGGTACCGGTTCAGCGTATGATGGTAGAGTTGAATTTTCTCGTGATCGGGTAGTCGACGTTGGAGTATACTATTCATCTCTTCATCCAGAGACTGCAGTTGTTGCACTGTGGCAGGCACGGGATAGGGTGATTGCAAACTCTGTAACAGTCGAGGTTCGACCAGCATCATTTTTTTCGTATGTTCCATGATGACGTTAGCGTCCCAAGATGGAGCCTAGTAACGGTCCCAGTACAGTAGCGGCTAAGGGTGCGAGGAGTGCGCCGAGAAATCCACCTCGCTGTAACACCTGTTTCTTTTTCTTGACACTCCCCGTCTTCTTCACCAACGTTCGGAGACCCGCCTTGTGTCGTTGCAATTTCCCTTTCTGCAGAGGAATGAGTGGAACATTGCCTTTTAACACATTATGGGCCACTTCACACAAACACCGTACCAAGTCGGGATCCGCCCCGCGCACCAGGGCCCGGCCCACCTCCGGTGGCGCGCTGCGTAATACGCGCAGGGCCGGCGCGTGCTTGCGTATCCGTGCAGACATGATGATGAATGACGGCTAGAGTGCGTTGTCTTCTTCTTTTATCTTTTATTTGGGTGTGTACACCGTCTGCACATCGCCGGGAAAAATGAGGGTACGCAATCGAAGGGTAGAGGGGGTGTCTTGTTTCAAGTCAATGAGTAGATACTCGTGAGCGGGTTGGGTAGCATCTTCAAAGGCTTCTCGTACAAAGGCCGTGTTTTTAGGGTACATCTGTTGGGCCAGGTGCGTAATTTGTGAAGCGTCTCTGGGGTTTTTGAATAACATCACATACTGAGCATTCAAACTAATGTTCCTGTGCTCTTTGTTCTTACTGAAGAGATTCTGCACGATGTAGATGATGCTCAACCGACGATGATGGCTTCCTTTGGTAAAGAGACGGGTGATTCGACTGTCCGTTTCCGTCATGAGATCGTCCACCACCACCAAGGTGTCTTGGGGTGTAGCCTCAGGGGGTAAGCCTTCCACTAAGGTGAGTCCCGGGACACGTGCCAGTTCCTCGTACGCGGGTTGCCAAGCTCCATAACACCACAGGATGCGAGCTAGAGGCGGTGAAATGAGGGCTGACCCGTGTTGGATCAGACGTTGAACGAAGTGTGTTTTTCCCGACCCTGTCGGTCCAGCGATGAGACACGTGAAAGGATGCTGCCACCGAGGATCCATAGTTTTTTTTATTTTTTTATTATTTTTATTTGGTGATTTGCGCTCGGCGTTTAGAAGCCCACCCCTGTTGTCGTGGATCCCACCGGGGATCGTAGTCGAATGGGTACCGTTGCCGTGGTAAACGTGATTCACGGGAGTCCACTGTAAATATTTTTAGCGTCGTGGTGGGTGTACTAGGTGTTGGTGGTGGTGATGGGGTGGAAGGATCGTCGCTTCTCAGGGATGACGGAGGATGACGTGGAGTAGTAGTAGTACGGGACGTGGTCGTCGTGGGTGGCTGGATGTAGCGGGCAAAGGGTAACGTGGTGATGGATGGAGTAGACGGTGTGTGAGTAGACGGCGGCGTGGTTGACGTGGGTGTCTGGGTTGATACGTGGCGGTACCTTGACGTCTTGGATGGCGTAGGCAGCGTCGTCGTCGTGGTGGTCGAAGTGGTGGTGGTGGATGACTGAGATGTGGAACGCAGGGTGCTCAAACAGGATATCACGTACGTCAAATCGTAGAACACGCCTGTAAATAACGTACCCACAAGCACTACTAGACACACTACAGTACCCACTTGTGCTTTTCGAGTTCGTAACAGTAAGGGTAGATGTGTCCTATCCATGGTACAATCCTACACTGAAGGCTGGTGGTGATAGGGGTTAGAATTTATAGGCGTTTCATGTCACGGCCGGACACCCAGGAATTAAACGAACGAGGCCACCCTTGCCATTTGACGAAATGATAGGGGATGCCACGTCGACAAACCGTTTTCAAAATCTTTTCCACCGTGTAGTAGTCTTTCGGTGTTTTCACTATGGGTTGTAATTCTGCCTCGTAAAACGTGCCTTGCAGTGTTTCTCCTGGTAGATCTTCCAGTTGATAGACGTGTGGCTGTCGAGGTTTATGGCGAACGATGACAAAGTGCTCGTCACTCCAGTTGGGCAAGTAACTTTTTTCAAATTGCCCTTTCACTTT
>JAVTVY010020396.1:0-75147 GCA_036873755.1 Hanleya hanleyi
CGGGAGGCACATTTCAACAAAGAGAAGAAAGGTTGTGAACGTTTACCATATTTTTTCAATCTTTCGTTTATAAATTTTTATTTTATAAAAAAATATATATTTTTCCCACACTAACCGAGCGTAAAATAACGATTTAGCACGCCTATGAAAACATTACTTCTTAAGAAAAAATGTGTGTGGGATGGACACCCTACTGAATCGACAAGTATGATTGTAGGTGAAGGCACCAGTCCATGTGCCCACCCCCTACATCCGACCGTCCCCAATGAAACGGTGGTCAGCCGGTGGGGCTATTTTCGCAATACAGAGGAGGTGGTGGTAGCAATTTGGATTTCTTTCACATGTTTTGTGAGGTTATGGGCAATATTAATGGATATTCATTCACGGGAAATAACAGTCGTCATTCTAATCGTTCGGTTACGCAGCAGAACGCATTGTACCTAAAGATATCACACGAACACGGAGAGCGATGCTGTTTTCGAGCGAAGTTTCGTTTTTAAAGTTGTTCTTATCGCTAATAACTGACACTAATCGGTACAGATTATCAAGCGTAATTATTCCTTATTCAATGCTCTTTGTATGTCACCCAAACTTCAATGAATTTAATTCTCGTAAGTACTGATATTATTGGAAAAAGTGGCACATTATGCATCTATCGAGGCTACGGTGAACAGCACCAAGAAAAGTGCGTAGCATGCTCGTGCTGTTCACCGTAGCCTGGATAAACGCACACGGCGTGACTTTTCAATTAATATCAATGCTTACGCCAATTAAATCCAACGAGGTTTGGGTGACATACAAAGAGCACTGAATAGGGAATAATTACGCATGATAATATGTATCGATAAGTGTCAGTAATTAGCGATAAGAACCGTTTGAAAACGAAACTTCGTTAGAAAACAGCATCGCTCCGCGTGTTCGTACGGTATCTTTAAGTACAAGGCGTTCTGTTATGTAACCGAACGATTTAAATGACGACTGTTATTTCCCAATAATGAATATCGATTAACATTGCCCATAACCTTAGAAGAAATGTGAAAGAAATCCAAATTTCTAACACCATCTCACCTGTGTTGCGAAAATGTCCTCATCGGCTGACGGTCGGATGTAGGGGGTGGTGTCATGCGACCATGAATTGAACTGTAGATTGGATCTCTTCACATTGAAGCCGGATAACAGCTACAATGTTATAATGAGGCAACATATGATTGTATATCAGATATGTCGACAGTCCATGGTAGCTAGCATTTGTCTTGGCAAGTCCATTTGGCGAATCATTGGCCAAGGTTACACGGTTCACGTCAGTTCGGACTGACTGTATTTTGACCTACCATGGACTGTCGATCGGTCCGATGATGATACCATGTCTTAATATCAGACAGACAGAGAATAAACTATTAATGGTTCATATTCCTTTTAAACACACACAGGTGAAAGGAATCGAGAGATGAATGAGTCAGTGATACATGAGGCAGGTAGTAAGTTCCCACGTGTTCATTTTGTGCTCATTTCCTCACACTATAATTCGATGCTAATACCTACAATGGACTTTCCACCAACACCTAAAAACACCTCTCGCCGCAAAAATGTTTAAAATTTTTGTTAACTTGAAATAGTAATAACCCTACATTTGGTGACAATATAGTACGATATCTCTCCATCAAAAAATGACTGGACACCAGTAACCATACCTGTCATGGATATGCTGAAAATCGTTCATTTTCGGCTGTGGTCACTTGTCGTCTGGTCAGACACACGCCCACGCTCGATAACGAATGCACCGAAAAACCTACCATTGACTGTGATTTGACACGTGACCGGCGGTGTTTACCTACCATCATACTTGCCGATTCAGTAGGGTGATGGATGTTTGGGCCCGTTGTGGTGATTAGTAGGGCCTATTTTGACCGGCCTCCTCAACACGAGTTTTTTCCCTTTGGTAGCTCTTCTTTCGAGAAGAGTAGAAAGGGAATTTCCCCATGCTTAACGAAGTTTTTGGCGCACAAACCGCACGAACATATTTTGATCGAATCAAACATTTTAACTTTTGATAAGTACCGAAAAGATGTTACCGACAAACCAGGTAATAGTATTTAGAGAAATGAGTATGCTTGTAAACGTCACTGGCAAGTGAATCTACTTCGATCAGACGAACGCTACCCTAGTTGTTGTTGTTGTTGTTCACTTCAGCTAGCGTTGGTCTCCTTGTTCTACTCAGTCTCAAGCATAAGAGAACAAACAGCATTTCGGAAATATAGCACCATGTGATTTTTTCTTGTAGCACCAGTGGAAAATACGGCCCAAGTAAACCTTGCCGCCCCAAAACAACCCATGATGCAATGCATAACATTGACAGCCCTTCTAGAGATGTTTACATTAGAAAAGCATTGACCAATGACTTGCACGGAAGTTTGTTTTGGGGCGGCAAGGTTGACTTGGGCCGAAAATACCCATCGAGTTAAAGAGTGGATTTACAGATAAACAACAACAACAACAACTATACTCGACTGTCTGTCCCAGTAGCCCGAAAACATCGACACATTCAGACAGGGGCACAAGAAGCATTTTATCAAATAAATAATATGATTTGGCATCTCCAGCACTATGACAACCACCTAATGACTCCTTTAATTCAACGGAATCTGCCATCAAACACAGATTTTGTCAACAAAACCGTTGTTTCTTTCTCCACAGTTTACAGGGACATGTGCAGAATGGGGTTGACCTTTTGGATCACTTCATCAAGAAATCGATCCAAGACGGTTATAAACCAATAGCGACGTGTGTTTATTCACGTGATCAGAAAGGTCACGACATAAAAATAGCGAAGGTCATATCCTTACAAGATGTCAGAAAGGCACGAAAACTTTAAAATCAATCGAGGTTTTTCTCACACATTTGATCACACAGTAGATAAACTAATTTTATTCCAAAGTATCAAGAAAATCCTTCCTGTAGTTCTCAACAATTGGCGAAAACAAGAATTAGATGGGAGATTTGTAGGTTATTTTTTGACGTCCTGACGTCAAGCCTACATGTTATAACATCAACGTCATCGTAGCCCCAAAATAACATGGTTGGTATTGGTGATTTTCGTCAATTCTCAACAGATTTTAATGAAATATGTGGAAACAATTAGTATTTTTTACTGTATATTACTTTGTGAAGTTTCACTGTTGCATGATAAATTGTCTCCGAAATATCACCGAAAAACGTCTCAGATATATTGACCATTTCAAACCGAATAAATCCGAAGGTAAAATTGTATTGACGGAAGCTCACGAGTTCAGAGATCGTCTGACCAATGGAATGCTCGGATTCTGGAAGCAAAATAACCCGGATGATTCTGAAGTCTGTCGGCAAAATGGGGAATCTTGTTCCCAATGTTTACCATTTATCATCTCCTACAACTTACAACTGAAGTTATGGAGGTGCACATAGTAAATTTTGGTGTATTTGATATAAGAGTGGGAATAATGTAGCCTCTACGCAGTGGTAGTTTCCTTTATCCCATTACAAAACAACGAATTATTGTATTATACTGGCTAGTAGGTGTGAAGGTAAAATCGTCAAATAGCAGGAAGAGTACCCGTTTTACACATACACACACGCCATGTTTCCTTCCCAGCGCACCCTCAAAACACCGCTGCCACAACCTGAAGTGCCTAACGTGAAATAGATCTCTAAACTTAAATCGAAATATATC
Organism: Hanleya hanleyi; assembly: GCA_036873755.1. Classification (NCBI taxonomy): domain Eukaryota; kingdom Metazoa; phylum Mollusca; class Polyplacophora; order Lepidopleurida; family Hanleyidae; genus Hanleya; species Hanleya hanleyi. The sequence continues at coordinate 3,707 of JAVTVY010020396.1, forward strand.
ATAATATGACTGAAACATTGTCTTTTTTTCACAAATCTGAGGTGCACTCGAAGAAAACTAGTTTATTAGGGAAAGGAAGTTATCATTTTAGTGAGTATAATTATTTTGTTGACTTTCCGGACAAACCCATTTTTTGGCAGTGAATGATTAGTGATGAAAAAATGGCGGTCGATCTGCTTCCAGATTTTGATTGGTTACCGGAGATCACATGATCTTGCGCCATGTGACTTGTGTCGTCGCTACGCTACACGGAATTTGCCGAGCTCTGTGAAAAGGTCTATTATCTGGGACAGACAGCAGAGTTCGAATTTGGCACCTGTCCGTCAGTCCGAGACTGGTAAAAAATCAAATGGACTGGTGTGAGTGACTGAACAACAAGTCCGTCGGACTGGTAACAAAAAAACTCTCAGTTCATTGTGTAAACTATTTCTCTGAATATCTCCGCACAATTTGTAAAAGATATGTCTGTTTTCGGTTACCCGACCGAATCTAAAATAAATCCTGCGAGTCTAAAAAAAAATTCAGCAAATTCCAACGAAATCACGACCACGGTCGCGTTTTACGACAACAACAACAACCGTAAAGCGGCGCGAACAGTGTCGGCATACCGTAAAGTGTGATTGTAATGCAGCGCATGGCAATGCATGGCGGCAGGTTGACGATCTTTTCAGCAAATAAAGCACCCACTTCCAGGTCAAGAATCGAGAAATCAGCAACATGATTACGCTTCAGTCGACCTGATCATGTTTACCAGGACAATTTTAAACATATTCTCCATCCACGTCGAAAGAAATCTACTGATTTCTTGGCTTGAAATGGCATTTGTTGAAGCAGTGTTTCGCGACGACACGTGCAGTCAAGGTCGCCGTCAAAGTCTAGCCGACGGGGTTTGTCGTATGTTATTATCTTCACACGCGCTCAAGAAATTCAAGAAATGCACAATTATTAATTTCTTATTTAGTAGCAACCATGACAGAGAACAAAATGATAACAAATGTTCCCAGATCATCTTTTATTTAATATTAACGGACTAGTAAAAATATTTGCGGACTGGTTACATTTTTGGCTCACCAGTCCGGCGGACTGGTTCAAATTTTTCTTAAATTCGAACACTGGACAGTAGTTGATTACTCTATGTATGTACCCTAGTGCTAGCTGGCAACAACAACAACAACAGCCTTATTTCACTTCAAAATTAATTTTAAATGCTGTTGTCTGTTTTGCGTCTACCCGATAAGGTCAAACCCTGCTGGGAAGATTGTTGTTATAACAGTCTTGGAAAATCGCAATATCTTGCAATTGACATTTTTCAAAATGTGCCGTGAACGATCTACTGTTCGCGTGATTTTTTGTGTAATTTTTTGCCTACTTAACCAGTCATTCAGTTATGCAGCAACTGCACTGCATAACTGATCGGTTACGTACATTTAAGGCCATTTAATGTCAGTTTTGTCTGTTTAGAAATGGCCAAGTCCCATGTAAGTAGCAAATACTAGAGCATATCCCATAATTCATTGTTTATGCCCATGTCGAAGAATTACAAAAGTGTGAACAAATTCTGAAGATAAAAATGTAACATCCTGTCCTGCATTCAAACAGTGATTGAAAAACCTTGAAATGTGCCTTGTAACTCTTCAGAAATTTGTATATGTTCCCCTGGTGAAAGGGCATGCCATCTGTACAGCTAAAACCAAAGACTTTTGCAGAGTAACTAGGACTAGGCTAAACAAAATTAATAAAATGGTTCTCAGGCAATTTTTTGGAAAACCGAGGCGGGCGGGTGGTTTTTATTATTATACGCCCGCCCAAAAGGCGGACGTATTATGTGATGGCGGTTTCCGTCCGTCTGTCCGTCCGTCTGTCTGTCCGTCTGTCCGTCCCCCGTGTCCGGTCTATATCTGGAACAGTTTTCTATTTACAGTTCCAATTTTTGGTGAGTGGATACCCTACGGGGAGACGATGTGTCGCGTACCAAAATGAAGGTCGAGGTCACAGGTCAAAGGTCACGGGCCTAAAAACCTGGAAATCACTGAAGTGTTCGTGTCCGGTCTATATCTGTGAACGTTTTCTATCCACAGTTGCAATTTTTTGTGAGTGGATACGCCCAGGGTTCTCCATAAGAGCCGGCGGCCGGCGGTATACGTACACCTGTCGGAGGTAGTGCCGCCGGGTGTTTTGACATATCTCGGAAAAATAAAATAAAGCTAATAGTTCAATTTGGTTGTAATGCAAGCAATATGTAATGTGATCCGACATCGTGCGTTTAATTTTCGTCATGCTTGGGGTAGAATATGAGAAAAAAAGATCATAAAAGGAAAAGGAAAAAGTCAAACTTCTTCTAACCTTACGGTAACGGAATCTATACACTGCATAACATGGCCTGTTTCCGGTTTTGCGATGTTATAATCCTGTTGATTGGTTGAATACAATAGATGAGCCAATCAGAAGCGTCGTACATTGGGACGCGGCTTCCGGTTTCAGTCGTCGACAGAATGACTGTACGGGGTTGAGGGGGAATTTTCAAAATGAAACGTCGACAACTGAGTTTGAGCGAAGCCTTCAAACGAAATAAAAGATGATCTTTTGACGGGGATGGCGATGCTGTCAGTACAGTGCCGCCGAATATTAATGACAGCGACTCAAAATGTGACTATGTCGAACATTTTGATGCAGTGCCAGTTACAACAACCACGTCAAACGACAACGGGGTCGTCAAATTCACCCGTTAAAGCCAATGACAGCATATTAAGTGACAATTAATTGTCAACACGGAAATAAACTTTAAATGAACCTATTTTTGCAATTATCCTGATACAATTTTGAGCATAAAGATACCCCCACCCGCCCCACACAAAAGATTTTATGTAGATTTGGCATGATGTTCAGATTTCAGAACAGTTTAGGCCAGGTCAAATTTCTTCACACAGCATAAGCCTATTTGTTTAGCTTCCACTTCAAAATCTACCAAGTTCTTACTTAGTGTTGATTTTTCTTAATCCACCTGTTTGATATTGTTATGTAAGCTTAATAGAAATCTGGCTTCATGGGCTAAATGGGGGGTGACTGGGATGGGGTAGCTTAATTGCTGAATGCTATATAAAAATACCCTGTGCTAGGAACTTAGAATTTTCATCCCAAAATGGCCCAAAATGGCTCAGATCGCACCACAGAGCATCTGGGGTTTCTGGCGGATGGGGGCCTAGGCGGCCCCCAGGCCCCCGGCCTAATTTTGAAATGCCTCGCTGCGCTCGGCAGTTAACAACCACATACACCTGTTTGGATATGATTGTACAGGTGTTCCCAAAGAAATGGAGAACCCTGTACGCCAGGTGGAGACGATGTGTCGCGTACCAAAATTGAGGTCGAGGTCAGAGGTCAAAGGTCACTGTTGCTAAAAATCAGGAAATCATTGATCGTTGACAGTTTTTTATCTACAGTTCTAATTTTTGGCGAGTGGATGCCCTAGCGGGAAACAATGTCTTGCATGCCAAATGTAGGTCGAGGTCAGAGGTCAAAGGTCAGTGTGAATGAAAAATCAGGAAATCATTATAAATTTCTAATTTTCTGTGAGTGGATTCAATAGGGGGAAATAAAGTGTTGCATATCAAAATATAGGTCAAGGACGAAGGTCAAAGGTCATTGTGACCCAAAAATCAGGAAATTATTAAAAATAACTTTTTTGTGTCAGTAGATACATTAGGGGGACTCAATGTGTCACATATTAAAATATAGGTCAAGGTCAAATGTCAAGGTCACTGTGACCCCAAAATCATGAAATTGTTAAAAATCATGATTTTTTTAGTCCACTGAGAAATTACGGGTAGCCGTTTTGTCATGTATCAAAATTAAGATCCAGGTCAATAGTCAAGATCACTGTGACACCAGAATCAAGGTCAAAGGTTATTGTGACCTAAAAATCAGGAATTCATAAATAATTACTAATTTTTGGTGAGTGGATTCAATAAGGGCAAATGAAGTGTCGCATACCAAAAATTAGGTCAAGATCAAAGGTCACAGTGAACTTAAAATCAGTAAATTATTAAAAATAACATCTTTTTTTGTATCAGTAGATACATTATAACATCTTTTTTTGTATCAGTAGGGGGATACGAAGTTTCACATACCAAAATGTAGGTCAAGGTCACTGAGACCCCAAAATCGTGAAATTGTTAAAAATCTTGATTTTTTGTGTCCATTGAGAAATTATGTACCAAAATTTAGGTCAAGGTCAATAGTCAAGGTCACTGTGACTCCAGAATCAAGAAATCTTTGAAAAGTACTTTTTTTTGTGTCAGTAGATACATTACGGGGACATGATGTGTCACGTACCAAAATGTAGGTCAAGGCCGAACATCATGGCCATGGTGACCCTCAAAATAATGAAATTCATATAAATCATGATTTTTTTTGTCCATTGATACATTGACAGAAGACGATGTGTCGTGCACCAAAGTTTATCTCAAGGTCAAAGGTCAGGGTCACTGTGACCCCAAAATCAGGAAATCATTGTCACATTTTCATTTGCCTGTCGAAGACGAGGTCATGTAATGCGATGTTGCGTTCTGTCCATTCATCCATTAACATTTGTTGTCCATGCGATATCTCTAGTTTCAAGGTATGGAATGGTATCAAATACCTTACTCGCATGGCGAAGATGAGCCATACATCAATTTGTCAAATGTCAAGGTCACAGTCCCCCAGAACTGAATCAAGTTTAGCTGACTATATGTGTTAGGTTGGAATATTCAGAGTTCTCTCCCCTACATGTATATGGCATTTGTCCTGTGGAGCTGTCTCCCGTGTTTGAAACATCTACATTTAGTTAAACTGTTGTGAAATAAAAACCATAAATTTACTAATTTAACGTGGAGAGGGGTCCTTTATGAACTTCATACCTGTTTATCAACTCAAGAACAAAGGTTTACTTCATCACTTCTTCCTTCATGAAAAATTCTCTCGTCTGAAAGAAATCCATTTGCAAGAAAAGTACTATTTTCTTGTGTTTGACTATTGTCGATTTCATTGTGGGATATGTGAGCTCTCGGTTCTTGCTCCAAGGTCACCTAGTTTCCAAGAGTTAAGCTCATTTTAGTTTATCATTCAATTTTAGATGTGATATGTTACATTCTCAGAAGCACAAAATTGTAGACCTTTTTCTGGATTGCTAGCTACCAATTGGAATCAAGGCGATTAAACAACCTTGAAATTTGGACCAATGTAATTCCAGATATACGGGCGTATATTGAAGCCCTTTGGGCTCTTGTTTTTATTGGTTTCTTTTAGACATTTTGTATGGGTTTCTTGAATGTACTATCTCCTTGTTTCTACTACATGTAGTGAAGAAATACCTGCAATCCTGAGTAGCATGTTGCAACACACAAGGGTAGAGCACAGACTCCAGATGACGGAGCAGAGAAATTCTTTAAGGACAGACAGCCAACTGAATGTCACATCTCATTCTGGAGCTTATTTTGAGAGCAAGATATTCAGCATGCATACCTAGGCTACAGTACAGGATATCACTCCTCAAAATTTCTTAGGATTCAGTGATGTCGAATCACCTCAACAATATGTATTTGAATATTGAAAAAGACGAACACCAGAATATATTTGTATGTGAATATCTTTCATGTAAACTGATTTCCCATGCAAGATGAAATAAAATACTATTTTGTCATCTTTGAATTGTATTAAAATCATTTTTTCTGCATAGCTGTACCATTGAATCTCAATTCATGATTTACTTCGAACATTGACATTCACTGTATTCTGGGGTTTTGTCGTAGCCTCCTTATTCGGTGGTTTCCGTTCAATTCTGAAGTAGCAGCCGTGTAAATGAGAATCAGTTGCGATACCACGAGATTCTTCGTCACTTTCTGAAATTTGTGTGATGTGTTGTTGTTGTTGATCGAAACTTCGTATGAAGCATCACCATTCAAGAATGGATTCAAGTCATCCAGAACATTTGTGTGGTCACTCGCTATTGTTGATCGTATAAGTTGCTCCACTCTTCCTTGTATCGGCAGTCACTATTATAGTCCATGGTACCAGCTGCAACTTGTTCTCCGCGACCACCACGCCACGGACACATACTCCGGCATTTAGCTCAAAGAATTTGAATCTCGTCCAAATCTCATTGTCAAGCATCATCAGCGCTTTCTATTACGATGTTTCCCTGTCAGTCCACTCGCCGCTGGGACATTTTAAACATATTTGATTGGTGTAAACCTGGGCGACTGGCGACACGACCGCTCCAGTGAACATGAATGGAAAAGTCCCAATCCGGGCCAGACATAATTATCTCCCTTTTTGCAATTTGCGGGTAGGGATTCATAATTTCGGGAAAACAAAAAAAAAGGCCTACAAAACTGGAATAAAAAAAGACGCGACGTGCACGTTTGAAACTGACACGGCGGTGCCTGAGAACCATTTAATCAATTTTTTTTAGCCTAAAGGTTTAGCTATTCAGGTGAACTCAGCTATTCAGCTTAAACTTTTCGAAGTCTGAACCTCTCATGTCCTCCAGCGCTCAGTGCCAAGTACTTGAAGTAATCCACAGTCCCATATCTGACCTGTTATCTATGGAGAATCTAGCCAGACAGACTGTGCCAACTTTGATGTTCTCCTCTGTCAGCAAACATTTGATCTTGTCAATCTCCTTGTTCAGCTTCTCCATCATCTCTTCTAACCTGAAATCAAACAGAAAATAGTTCTCACAAAATGAAATACAATTTATGTGCATATAAAACCACCACTCTAGACTCTATTCTGAAAATTTTGCAGAGATTTAAAGACTTGAAACCTGGATTAATTTTTACTGGATGAAATTTTATTTTGACAGTGCAATAATGACTGTTTAGTACAATTCAGACCAGAAGAGGGACAAGTTATACACAGGCAGGTGTTTTGACCAATGGTGACAGGCTATCTATGATCCAATCAGAATGATCCTTTCATATTCCTGTAAGACTAGAGGCAATGCTCATATTACCCAGCCTATCATGTTATCCAGTTGTCTTACCTTCCCTCCATTTCTGTTCTCTGAACAAAGAAAAGTTCTGGCGTGTCCACAGCTGCCACGTACACTTTACTGTACTCTACTGTCTCCGACAGACTCTCCATCTCAGGCACACCATCTAAAGTACCAATTCTACAGAAGTAAAACATTCACCATTACTGAAGATCAATACCAACTCCTGTATGTTTAACTGAGGATCAAGTAGATTTTTTATCATAAGAAAAGAACTTTTCACATCAACCTACATCCCCAAGGATTAAGCAAAGTTCACTGGAGTCTGTTGAATGTACACTGCCAAAAATACCCTACTTATTTAAGATAATGCCCTAAAATTTTCTTGAAATAAGATAATTTTTACTCAAAATAAGTTAAATTTTAAGAAAATTTTAAGATTTTTTTTTCTTGTTGAAGTAAAAGTTGGAGTGGGGTAAGTATATTTTACTTAAACAAGAAAAAATTGAGAATTTTTCTTAAAATAAGATTTTTTTAAGAAAAATTCTTAATTTTTTCTTGTTTAAGTAAAATATACTTACCCCACTCCAACTTTTACTTCAACAAGAAAAACAATCTTAAAATTTTCTTAAAATTTAACTTATTTTGAGTAAAAATTATCTTATTTCAAGAAAATTTTAGGGCATTATCTTAAATAAGTAGGGTATTTTTGGCAGTGTAGTAGTTGATATATACTGTTCAATCCAATAATCAAACTGAGAAGGAATTTTTTTCTGGTGTGAGATGCTTCTTAGACATACAAGTGAATATAGGAATGGCATTAATACAAAATCAAGTTACCTGGAATATGTTGGTAGCTCTATTTTACCTTTGCAGGCAGCATAAAGTAACTTGAGATGCTGAAAGGAATGAGCTCAAACATTATTTAACAGGACTTAAAACCTATGGGAAACATCATTTATCATATTAACAGATAGTATCATATTTATTATTATCCTCGAACATATATCCTTTTCTTTGCTAGAAATTCATAAATATTATTCAAGAACTATGAAGAGGGTTTTTCTAATTATTTTTCGGATGACACTTTGGGCCAGTCTCCTGCGAAACTCCAGCCTGCATCATCAGAGTTTGGCACCAAAACACCTGATTTAAATGCGAGCAGGACTCGCTCATCCAGCACAAGTATTTGTACTTGACCAACAAAGAGTCATCTTAAAAATAACTGAATATAAATGTTACCTACTTTCCATACGAAGCTGCGCATCAAAAAACCCCTCGGCTCTGGGTACATTCATAATGTATTCAATTTGAACCAAGATGTCAGGAACACCAAGCAGTCACAAATATAAAGATTATCAAAAATTTTGCAATTAGAAATGACCGCTAAGATTTCCGTCCAATCAGAGAAACCGGTATTCATTACATAAGTTTCTTGATGCATCAATGATGTATACCAAATTTTACATCGAGCATTTGAACGGTATCAGAGATAGAGATCATTAATGATTTCGCATAAATTAAAGACCGCCCATCCTTCCCGCCACTCAGAGGAACTGATGTGGTTATTCATTGAAAGTCTCTTGATACATTGATGCTGTATACCAAGTTTCGTATAGAACACTGAAATGGTATCAGAGATATAAATCATTAAAGATTTTGCATAAATTAAAGATGGCCACCAAGGTTTCCGCTCAATCAGAGAAACCAGAACTGTCATTTGTCGTAAGTCTCTTGATGCATCGATGATGTATACCAAATATTACATCGAGCACTTGAACGGTATCAGAGAACGAGATCATTAATGATTTTGCATAAATTAAAGATGGCCGCCCATCCTTCCCCCACTCAGAGGAACTGATGTGGTTATTCATTGCAAGTCAGTTGATACATCGATGCTGTATACCAAGTTTGGTATAGAACACTTAAATTGGATCAGAGATATATATCATTAAAGTTTTTGCATAAATTAAAGATGGCCGCCAAGGTTTTCGGTCAATCAGGTCCTGATTCAAAGTATCTGGATGTATCGATGATGTATACCAACTTTCATATAAAACAACTGAATGGTAACAGAGATATGTATCATTATCGATTTCGCATAAATTAAAGACGGCCTCCAGGATTTCCAGCTAATCAGAAAAGCCAGTTTGGTAGTTCATTGAAAGTTGCTTGATGTATCGATGATGTATACCAACTTTCGTATTGAACAGTTGAATGGTTTCCGAGATGTGGATCATTATCCATTTCGCATAAAATTAAAGATGGCCGCCAAAGTTTTCACCCAATCAGGTCCCAATTCAATAGGCTTCTGGTCCTTGACTAGGTAAATAAGCCTACCAAGTTTGGAATTCTTCAGTGGAACCGTTCTCCGGCTATCTCGCTCACGTACGGACGTACGGACGTACGGACGTACAAGACGACGACAATACCCCATGGCCAAAATTGGCCGAGGGGTAAAAAGGCATTAATACCAAAAGAAGTTGTACAGGATTTTCAAGTACACAGCAAATTTCCCTCAGATTGAACTTTTGTGCTTCCACACTGGAGACAACATATCCTCCGCTATATGGAATCATTGTTTCTTTCTAACTGTGTACATCCATGGTACTGCTATAACACCATTGAGGGAACATACATGTATGTAAATCCTTCACACCTCTCTGATCATATGGTGCCATTATGGAGATGATTGGGGGACTTCGGAGACTTAGTATTACCCATAAACACCTTCCCCTTCTCCACCCGACCACCCACCCAATTCTCTCCCAAATATGAGAGCATGAGAGTGCCTACATTAGGGTTGTCCACCGCAAAGCCATTACGAAGCAGCGACGTTCGTATCTGTACATTAGTGGTTGTCACACGTATACTCTTGTGGTAAACCCTTTCAACCAATGGGTCCAGCCAGACAGTTCCACCCAGACTAAGAATAGAAGATGAAACATATACAACAAACATGAGAGTGAATTTTGCAATACATTGTTTGACTCTGAAATTCAAGAAAAAGCATTGTGTAAATTTTGGATGTGTAGGGCCTACTTGAGAATAGGTAAAACAAACTTTTGGAGTAATAGGTCTGTATCACATTTCAAGCCAAATGTCATACTACAATGGGCTTGGAACACAATCACTACTAATCTCCCAACACAAGCCTGGAAATAAGCACCTGTCATAACTACTTGTCACCCCTATTTTGGGAAATGTTCTGCACCATGACCGTTTTACCTTTGTAAATGGAGATTCAAGCTGGAGTAGTTCATCATGATCTGCAGGGGTGTTTTAGAATTTGGCAGGTACCTATTTCCAGCCTTGCAACATTCAGTGTCTCAATCTCTGAACATATGGGACATACTGGATTCAGTAAAGCAGCCATGAGAAAAACATTTTGAGTGATTTATCCACAGTATTTATACTCATACAGGTATAATAACAATATGCCTACTACACCAGTTCTGATACAATAAACTCTCAGACTGACATACATACCTCAGGACAATTTTCCCCCAAAGTTCAATACCATTCACAAGGTCTACCATGAACGAATTGGCCTGAATAACGTCAAATAATAGATACAGAGATTACAAACATATTCAAACATATTCATATTCAAAGTAAAATCATAATAATGTGACAGGGTTTGCCATTATAATGAGGGTCACTGATTGACTCATCAGGTATGAGACTGGTGGAGATTCTTTCTTATACAAGTTTGCAAGCATGCTTACACGATCCCCCCCCCCCCGCACAACCTGTAATCAGGTTTCCCACAAGTGTCGCTTCTGCATATGAAATTTGAGCAGAATCCAGTAAGGCGTCCTCAAATAATTGCCTGGAAATCAGTTAGGCAATCTCAAGTGGTGTCTCATGGCATGGTATATGCATACCAAATTTTAGAAGAATCCAATGAGCGGTTCTCAAGTTATTGCCCGGAAAAGATTTTTCGGACAGACAAACGGTTGGACTGACGGAACAAGCGCAATCCAGTATAGCCCCCTACCACATACGGGAAGTAAAAGAATGATAATGTGGCAGAGAGTCTGCCATAATAATCATGATAATGTGACAGTAAGATGTTCCAGTGATGGAAATATGATACAGTATCCTAAAATAATCATGATAATGTGACAGAGTATGCTGTAAAGATCATGTGAAAGTATGCTGTAATTATCATGATAATGTGAGTATGCTGTAATAATCATGATGTGGCAAGACTATGCTGTAATAATCATGATGTGGCAAGAGTATGCTGTAATAATCATGATGTGATATAGACTTTGCTGTACTAATCATGTGACATAGCATGCTGTTATCCTCATGATGTGACAAGAGTATGCTGTATTAATCATGATAATGTGACACAGTATGCTCTACTAATCATGTGACATAGCATGCTGTTATAATCATGTGACAAGAGTGTGCTGTTATAATCATGATAATTTGACACAGTATGCTGTTATTATCACGATAATGTGACAGAGTATGCTGTAACAATCATGATGTGACAAGAATATGCTGTAACAATCATGATGTGACAAGAGTATGCTGTAATAATCATGATGCGACAAGAGTATGCTGTAACAATCATGTGACAAGAGTATGCTGTAATATCATGATGTGACAAGAGTGTGCTGTAACAATCATGATGTGACAAAGAGTATGCTGTAACAATCATGATGTGACAAGAGTATGCTGTAATGATCATGATAATGTGACACAGTATGCTGTTATTATCATAACGTGACAGAGTATGCTGTTATGATCATGATGTGAAAAGAGTATGCTGTAATAATCATGATGTGACAAAGAGTATGCTGTAACAATCATGATGTGACAAGAGTATGCTGTAATAATCATGATGTGACAAGAGTATGCTGTTATTATCATAACGTGACAGAGTATGCTGTTATGATCATGATGTGACAAGAGTATGCTGTTATTATCATAACGTGACAGAGTATGTTGTTATGATCATGATGTGTGACAAGAGTATGCTGTAATAATCATGATGTGACAAGAGTATGCTGTAATAATCATGATGTGACAAGAGTATGCTGTAATGATCATAATGTGACAAGAGTATGCTGTAACAATCATGATAATGTGTTAGAGTATGCCTTAGCAATGTGTGTGAATCGGTAAATGTTTGCAGATATATAAAAATACACAATGAAAAAATACTCAGCATCGAAAACAATTATTTATGTTAATAAAATGTAAAGATTATCAACAATGGAGAGCATAAGTAGATTAGTTTAATATATTTATCTTATTTATTTTCTCTTGTGTAGTATAATGCATATCTTTGTTTAATTCTTTCAGACTGACAGACTGTGTTCCATATCCAACATATATATAAAAAAAAAATGTTCAAATCAGAGCCCTTTTGGTGAACCCACAAGAAAGGAAATTTGCTATTATTATATATATTTAGACAACACAATTTTAACTGATGAAGCTTAAAAGTGTTAATATTGTAACAAAACTTTACCTTCAGTGAGGCAGAATTTCTGTGCCACAGGAACATATCAATGCAATTATTGTTCTTCAGCCGTCCATGTCATTAAAATAGTTCAGTCAATATCACAGTTCTGTGCCCCATGGCATCGGATCGTTCAATTCGTGCCATCTTTCTTACACTTTCGGACGAACCCTTCTACATCATCCCAAACACATGGCGTACATACACGGATCCGAGCAGAAATCCGCGGGCTGTGAGAACTAGGATACATTCTCCATGACTGGGTACTTTTCCAGTCAACCCTCTGTAGACTGGCCGATTTATTAATTTACCGATGCACAGAGAGTGATCAGGGAAATTCCAAAACTGAATGAAGTTGAACCGACTATGAATGCATTTTCTAATCCAGCAGTGAGGGAGACGAGCATACGGAGCTTATTTCCCCCCCGCCAATTTCTACTCGAATTTACATCTATCTCAGGATCAATCATTTCAGCTGGAAAGAAGTCGGAAATCCACTCACCCTGGGCACCCAGTCTGTATCACTGTCCACAGGGGATATCCGACATAGATATGCCTCCACAGCCTGAATGAAGAAAACAAAGGGTTGATGTGTCAGCAAATGATGTCCAAATCATCATCAATATTCAACTGAAACTTTGCCAAAGAACATGGCATCTGACTGAAAAATACTGCCTTCAGTTATATTAGATAAATAACAATGAAAACCTGTTTAGCTGTATTCTGTGGATGCACCGACCCCTGAATTACGAGGCCAGTACCTGATTAAGCTAAAGAGGATCCCCGCTATAGATACAACCTAGTATACACTGGTAAATCTGCTTCCTACTGCTATTTTATAATTAACAGGCTAAAACTACAACAGCTTACCATAACTGTCCTAGGGAGTACTATCCTAAACAAAAGAAACCTTCCAAACTCAGTGTATTTTAGCATGTTCAGCCTCATTAGTGAATCTATTTTCAACAAGAGCCCAAGGGGCTTCAACATAAGCCCATGTATCTGGAATTACATTGGTCCAAATTTCAAGATTGTTTAAAAGCCTTGATTCCAATTGGTAGCTAGTCTACAATTTTAACTGAGAATGTAACATATATAACATCTTATATTGAATGATAAACTAAAATGAGCTCAACTCTTGGTAACTGGTTAACCTTGAAGCAAGAGCCGAGAGCTCACATATCCCACACTGAAATCAACAATAGTCAAACACAAGAAAATAGTAGTTTTCCTGCAAATGGATTCCTTTCAGACGACAGAATTTTTCATGAAGGAAGAAGAAAATGATGAAGTAAACCTTTGTTCTTGAGTTAATAAACAAGCATGAAATTCACAAAGGACCCCTCTCCCCGTTAAATTAGTTAATGTATATTTTTTATTTCACAACAGTTTAACTAAATGTAGCTGTTTCAAATATGGGAGACAATTCCACAGGACGAATGCCATATACATGTAGGGAAGAGAACTTTGAATATGCCAACTTAACACCTATGGTCAGCTAAACTTGATTCAGTTTTGAAGGACTGTGACCTTGACCTTGGACAAATTGATCTCAAAATGTATGGCTCCTCTCCTCAGCCATGCGAGTAAGGTATACTCAAAGTTTGTTACCATTCTATACCTTGAAACTAGAGATATCGCATGGACAACAAATGTTAATGGATGAATGGACAGAACACAACATCGCATTACACGACTTCGTCTTCGACAGGCATATGAAAATGTGACAATGATTTCTTGATTTTGGGGTCACAGTGACCTTGACCCTTGACCCACATTTTGGTATGTATCACATGTCCCTCTTATGTATCTACTGGCAGAAAAAAGTTATTTTTTAATGATTTCCTGATTTTAGGATCAGTGACCTTGACCTTTGAACTTGACCTAAATTCTGGTACACGACACATCGTCTTCCTCAATGTATCAATGAACACAAAAAAATCATAATTTTTAACAATTTCATGATTTTGGGGTCACAGTGATCTTTGACCTTTGACCTTGACCTAATTTTTGGTATGCGACACTTCATTTTGCCCTATTGAATCCACTTACAAAAAAAAAAGTAATTTGTAATGATTTCCTGATTTTTAGGTCACACTGACCTTTGACCTTGATATTCTGGGGTCACAGTGACCTTGACTATTGACCTGGGTCTAAATTTCGGTACATGACGAAACGGCTTTCCGTAATTTCTCAATGGACTAAAAAAATCATGATTTTTAACAATTTCACAATTTTTGGGTCACAGTGATCGTGACCTTGACCTTGACCTACATTTTGATAGGTGACACATCGTATCTCCCTAATGTATCTACTGACACAAAAAAAAATTATGTTTAATAATTTCCTGATTTTGGGATCAGTGACCTTTGACCTTCGACCTTGACCTATTTTTTTGGTATGCGATACTTCATTTCCCCTATTGAATCCAATCACAAAAAATTCGAAAGTTTTAATTATTTCCTGATTTTTCAGCCACACTGACCTTTGACCTCTGACCTCGACCTACATTTGGTATGCAAGACATCGTTCCCCCCTAGGGCATCCACTCATCAAAAATTGAAACTGTAGATAGAAAACTGTCAATGATCAATGATATCCTGATTTAAGGCAACAGTGACCTTTGACCTCTGACCATGACCTCAATTTTGGTATGCGACACATCGTCCCCACCTAGTGTATCCACTCACAAAAAATTGCAACTGTGGATACAAAAAGTTCACAGATATAGACCGGACACGAACACTTCAGTAATTTCCTGTTTTTTTAGGCCAGTGACCTTTGACCTCTGACCTCGACCTTCAGTTTGGTACGCGACACATCGTCTCCTGATAGGGTATCCACTCACCAAAAATTAGAACTGTAGATAGAAAACTGTCCCAGATATAGACCGGACACGAGGGACGAACAGACAGACAGACAGACAGACGGACGGAAACCGCCATCACATAATACGTCCGCCTTTTGGCGGACGTATAAAAACAGTACGAGTGAGTCGAAGCAAATACACTGAATAGGAATCAAAATGATGTACATCTGATGGTTACAGTAATGTATGTGTTTACTTAAATGGTACTGAGTGTGTAATTTTCATTTTTCGTCAATAAGACTAGTTTCTCACGGACTAACATTGTGTAGTTTCAAATATTGACATTAAATGAAGTTATCAGGGTTGTTCCAGAGAAAAGTACATGGGATAGAGAGAAGATTTTTAAGTTCTATAGTATATGTGTGATGGGTGGTTTACAGTCATTGAACACCGGCAGCGACTGGGGATATAGGATAAACATACAGACCTCCATATCATGTCAGTGAATGTGGAAAAGCCATATTGATCTCAATATCAAGTCAGTGATCACAGACTAGTTAAGACTCACTTGAAATGGAATGTTTTTGAAGTGGTCGGGTAGCTGTAACAGGGCAGATGCCTTCACATGGTCCATTTTTCCTTCGTCAACATAAAATATCTGAAATGAAGATGAGACAGCATTAAATCAACATCAAAAGGTAAGAAAATGTAAGGCTGAGTTCACACGGTTTGTGAATCCCTGCCTTTTGTCAAAAAACAAAATTGCTCCTTGTGAACGGGGAATTCGGCATTAAAGTATTGCTCATGTTTCTAACGTAAACAAAAGTCAAGGATCATTTGATTGTGTTACCCTATAGCCTTGAAATATGATGCGCAAGTCTTGAAGTCTAGAGATTTTTATGCTTGCACATAGGCTATGTATGTATTCTGATAGTTGGATGCATTTAGCAGTTAATGTATTTGCTATTAACAAATTAGAAACATTTTTAAGGCCTTTGCTAACCAAGCTCTGAACAGATATTTCAAGTTTTTTCAATTAAAGTTTGTACATTGAATAAGTTTTTTCAAGTTGGGTCTCTTTCAAAATAGCTTGTCAATGTTATCTTATAATAAATTGGAATTGTCAGAACCTTTTATTGAAAGATGTTTTAGGAATAATAACTCCAAATTATTCCATTTCTTAAACAAGAACACTTGGTTAACAATACCACTCAGTTGATATGTTTAATACATGTAATATGGTCACTGAACAGGTTTGTGTGTGTGTGATCTGTCTAGTAATGTACGAAATAGAGTGACGTTACTATTTTTGATAACGAGCTAACAAATCGATATACTATAAACAATAACAAAACACAATTTTGAATAATGTGACTGTTTCCAGTAACACCAAAACCTGTTACTGAAAACAGTAACGAAGAAATAGATTTGACTACAGTAGTTATCTTCCTTATTTGAAAGAACCATGATGTGATTTGGGCCACCATTTCGCTTCCAAACATTAAACATTTATAAATAATGTTAGTATTTGTTATCAAATCAAACCTGCTGTTGCTATGGCTTATCTCCCTTTAGGAGCATCCTTACAAATAGTTAAAACGAAAAGTTGTCTCTCCTTAGGGAGCTCTCTCAGCTCAGCTAGGTTACTTAAGCCCTGCACAATCCTGAATCTCCCTCTTTCTCACTCTTATAGCCCGAGACTTGTGGTGTGCAAGGCCGTGGAGTGAGGGGCATGATGGGAGGGTAATCAAAGCAACAGCAGGTTTGATTTGATAACAAATACTAACATTATTTATAAATGTTTAATATTTGTTGCTCAAATCTACACCTGCTGTTGCTATGGCTCACTACCAACATATGGAGGTGGGCACCTCGGCCATGTTGTAGTTCCAATAGCAGGCTGAGTAACCGCTGAGATGATCACGGACATGGCACACTAGTACTCGACAAGAGGGACCCTGGTCGGTGACACTGTGGGTAGTCATGGAGTAATCATAATAGATTGTTGAATGTACTCGTCCATGCAGCCGTGATCGTGGATGTGGTGCACAATTTTACCCCCACGAAGGAACTCAGGCTGGTGGCGCTGTGAGTATTCGAGTGGTAATCAGTGTATGACGAATAGAAGTGGGCATGTACATCCCGACAACATTGCATACAAGGTGCCCATCTTATACCACTCTGTAGTCCACAAACCGTCTTACGTCAACTCTCTGTACTTTAGTCCCTGTTGCTGACACTGGTAAACCTGAAAGTAGTACTCACGAATGTGTCAGGTCTTGTAACATGACTTGTGAGTCGACAGCAGCTGCCTCTCTTGTGATGATCTCGTAAGTTGGTCATAATTGCCCTCATGCACCAAACTCTCTGTACTTTAAACCTGAAACTGACACAAAGTATACCTAAAAACCAATACTCACCATTGTGTCAGGTCTTGAAAGATGTCTTGTGAGTTGGCAACAGGCTGACCTGTTGAGGTGATCATGTAATAAGGTGGACATGTGATTAGCTGTGATGATGCCGTAAGTTGGCTGACTGTATAGGCTTACAGCACACTAAAACTCACCCAGAGAGAACCCGGGTCGAAGACGCTGAGGGTACTCGTGGATTAAAATCAAAAACCTGATTGTAAATGTGGTACACAATACTCAATAGAAGGAAAAACCCAGGTCGTAGAGACGCAGTGGGTGTAAATAGAGTAAAACCAGTAATAACCAAGCCTAAACCATACTCACCGATGAGACGGGTCTTGTAAGTTGGCTGACTGACTGACCTATTGAGGTGATCATGTAATATGGTGGACATATGAAATGGCTGATTGGATGTGATGATGCAGCAAGCTGGCTGATTGACTGACTTGCTGCGCTGAATGAAGATACCCCCCCCATCTTTTTTGGAAGTTACTGGACCACGTGCTGGGCAGCCACCAGCGGCCCAAGCGTGGTCACTCTATCTGATTGTACTGACATAACTCTCAGATAGAAAACGGTTGAATTGGCACTCCATGCACAAGACTGGACAAGGTCATGAAGGGATAGGTTCTTCCATAAAGGCCATGATGTAGCGATGGCACGAATTCCATGGAAAGAAGCAGAGGTCAGAAGTGGGGGAGCGTCAATGGCAAGTTGATATGTCCACTTAATGGTCTTCTTCAACCAAGAAGCAATAGTATTCCTGGTAATATCACGCACTGCAGTTGGCTGAAGAGACAGGAATAATAGACGAGAACCCCGACCAGGGTCGGTACGAGTGAGATAGTGACGGATGGCTCGTACAGGGCATAACAGGATGTCGTTCTCAAGGTCACGAACAAAGTCTGATAAAGCAGGGATGGAGTACAAACGTTGAGCACAAGGACCTTGGCGCACAGCCTCATTCTTGGCGATGAACTCAGGGACGGGATGAAAGGAAATGTGAGACCAATTTGCCATCCAGGTCAAGACGACCTTTCCAGAGCGTGAAACTCGGAAACTCTAGACGCCAAAGCAAAAGCCGCCAGGAAAGCAGTCTTGTGGGAAACAGCTTAATAGAGGCGGACTGTAAAGGTTCGAAGGGTGGACGAAGCAGGGCACTAAGAACCACACCAAAATCCCACTTCGGTAACAGCTGGCGAGTACGGCGAGACTGTAAGGCGAAAGCAGGTAGGAGAGCAGGGATATTGTCATTCAGACTAATGTCGATGCCGGTCGAAAGACGTAAAACCCTAGCCAAAGCAGACCAGAACCCCTCAATGGCGCTGATTTGAAACTTCTTATCACGATGTAGGTGATGGAGGAAGTCAGCTACTAAGGAAAGAGAGGCAGAGTCGGGATCGGAATCATGTTCTCGGCACCAGGAGGCGAAATAGGCCCATTTCGATTGATAGAGCTGCGATGTGGAAGATCGATTGGCTGAAACCATCGTCTGTGCAACTTCTGCTGAAAATCCTTGGACTGTAAGTGCACTCTGGATAGTCTGCAGACGTGTAAGTTGAGCCACTGCGGGTTGTGATGTATTATCCGTGAGGTTGACACAACAGGCTGGGCCAAACTGGAAAACGACGTGGCGGAGCAGTGACAAGTGGAACCAGTACCGGAAACCACTGACGACGAGGCCACCACAGAACCACGAGCAGAATGACACAGTCGTGCCGAGTAATCTAAAGAAGAACTTCCTGAAACAAGGCCATGGGTGGGTAGGCATAAGCCAGGAAGTAGTCCCAGTTGACATGGTTGATTGAAAGGGTGTCGATGGCGAAAACTTGAGGGTACGGAATCAGACTGACGAAGAGGGCGAACTGTGCATAGTTCCTCGTCGCGAACAAGTCGATCAAGGGGGGTCTCCCAGATGCTGCAGATCTGGCTGAAGACCTCTGGATGAAGGCCATTCGATCTGAAGCACGGTGTCGGGGCGAGAAAGGTGGTCCGCTAAAACAAAGAGCCGACCCGGAACATGGCGAGCATTGAGATGACAGAGATGAATGAGAGCCCAGTCATAAAGATCCCACACCAGACGAAACCTTGACAAAGATCGAGTGGTACCCATCTTGTTGATGTGAGCACTGACAGTAG
Organism: Hanleya hanleyi; assembly: GCA_036873755.1. Classification (NCBI taxonomy): domain Eukaryota; kingdom Metazoa; phylum Mollusca; class Polyplacophora; order Lepidopleurida; family Hanleyidae; genus Hanleya; species Hanleya hanleyi. The sequence goes on from JAVTVY010020396.1 coordinate 23,518, forward strand.
AGTTGTCCGTAGCGATGAGAAGGGACGAATTCACGAGACGCCAACTTCAATGCTGAACTGCTAGGATGACTGCCTTCATTTCCAGAAAGTTGATGTGAAGTCTGGCATCCAACCTAGACTATCTGCCGGACACCTCCTTCCAGATGGCCTCCCCAACGGGTCTCGGAAGCATCGGTGTAGAGATGGTGATCCGAAGATGGAAATCGGAAAGGAACACCCCGCATGACGATGTGGCGGGACTGCCACCAAATCAGATGTGGATGTAGAGACGTCAATACCAGCACTAATGGATTGAGGGATGACGTCTGTAAATAAGACAGATGGCACTGCAGTGACCGAACTAGGAGACAGCCGTAATGAGTAAGGTCCTGCGTAGAAATGAATAGCCTAACGAGCTGATGACAAAACAACTATAATGCCAACGTCTAAAAACTGGTCCAACGGTCTATACGGGGACGAAGCACTTGATGGAGAGTGTCGAAAAACTGCTCCCAAAGAAATGACGAACCTAAGTAAACCTCGAAGTGAAAGCCCCGAGGTGGAGAAAAACGCCAAGACTAGAGAAGTGATACAAGGGGCGATGTAGACTCCGAACGGGAGGACTTGCCACTCAAACCGACGACCGTCGATGGTGAATCGTAGGAAACGCCGAAGACGAGGATGAATGGGTATAAGAAGATATGCATCTCGCAAAACGATGGAGGTCAACCAAGCGATAATGAAGACGCATCAACCGAATTGTCAAAAGGAATTTATTTTTTTTTAACGAAAAACACCAAAGTTGAGAGACGTGCAGGCGAACAAACGTCGAAGCCTCTATGACAATCAAGAGAAAGATCTAGAAATGGAGACCGGGACAGTCGAACTTGACAACCCTGATAAGGAGGTATAAAAGAACGACGTGGTGAACGGCGTTATGGCGTATGGGAATGTCTAACAGATGTACGAGAACGACGTACAGGTGTATGAGAACAACGTGACGGCGTAATGGAATGTCGTTGAGGTGTAACAGAATGACATAATGCGAAACGAGAAATGCGTTGCGTGAGAAAATGGCGTAGTGATTTCCCCAATTTCTTTCAAAACAGTTCAATTTATTGTACATATACGCTCACAATGGAGCAGGGTACAACCTTTTAAATGTACGAGAAACGACGTTTTGGTGAACAGGAACGACGTTATGGCGAACAAGAATGACGTAGAAGGAAAAACAACTGAAGTTGAATCCGAAAACTGTAAACCCGAAACTCGAAAAGTCACAGTGGAGTCTGAACGAAACAGCCGTAGTTCGCGAAACTGTAATGAGATTTGAAACGCAGAGGAGATGAAGAACACATTCATTGTTCCTTGCGTTAATCATGGGCGTAACTCCCCCTGGTAGCAACATACCCGACAACAACACAAAGATACTTCCAACGTAACTAGGAATATCTTCAATAAAATTTAAAATTCCCCGAAGAGAGCAATTACATTTTGATGTCTCTCGCCGGTAGATAAACTAAGGTCATTAAATTTCACAATTTGAATTGACCAAACAAGAACAATGTTCAATCTAGACTCACCCTCCAATTAGAGGTCTAAACTACGCGTAAGTCCTCAAATGGAATAGATGAAATTATCATCCAGTCTCTCGCCGGTAGATAATAAAAATTAAGATCAAACAAATGCTCAGGGTTAGATGCAGGATTTTCGCCAAAGTCCTTGTTTGAAAATAGCTTTGTCGTTATTTGAAAAAACTGATTTTGCAAAATGGCTAATATCACTCAAATGGTGTTGAACATGCCAAAACATTGTCAGTTTGTGTTCTTTGAGTGTTTTACACAAACTACTGTGCCTTTTGCCCCTGATATTCACTTTATTCTAGGAGTTTTCTAAAATAAAGTCATTTGATTTTGTGGAAAAATGGTCATTTGATTTTATAGTTGTGTCCTTTTTAAGGACGCTGTGAGACCCTGTATCTAACTCTGATGCTGTAGACCAAAGATGTTTGGACGAAGCTGTCGAGGAGAAAAACATCAAAGAACATTGCTTAGGAGCTGTCTGTCGTTCTTCTTACTACTACTAGGCTGTAACCGGTAATCGTTCTCAGACGAAAGTAACTTACTACAAGAAGACCGCCCGATGGAAACAGTCTTATGCTGTCCCAAGCAGATGATTGAGTAACTTCAGGCTTGATCTTTGCCCGGCCAACAGACCAGGGAAAGATCAATAAACACCCTACGTGTCGTTGAACGAGAACAATTCTAAAGACTTCCCGGAGAAATAAACTCACACTCAAGCTAATAATATTAATTTCTCAGAAAGAAGAAAATAAAATTAAAGCTCAACTCAATTTGAATTGTAAGTCTAATACAGTATACCGATGGGAAAATTTGGTTGTGAAAAATAAATATATCACAATGCAATATTTACTAGCAGAAAAATGTGTTCCAAAGAATAGCACAATTTCTTAATAAACAATCTCGTGATCTCTTTTCTTGATCAACACACCCTTGAATACACAAAGAGAGTAATATGGTAGGCTCATTAAAATGTAACAAAGACGTGGTAGACTAGTGTATAGCTTTGACTTGTGGCGTCGAAGACAAACGCAACAACAACGTAAGAATAAAAGACAGAGAAAAACCTCTGCAAGTTTTCTCTTGATCACAAGACTCTTGATATAACAAGAGAATAAATTTTGGTAGGAACAATGAACTGTATGCATAGAAGTAAACTACCAAAAACTGAAAAGTCCGAAACACAACAACAACACGAAAAATGAAGGTTTAAAACAGCGAGAATACAATTTCCCTGCAGAAACTAGTTGAAGCATTTCTATTTCCAATGGACTGGACTACAGGCCGACCCGTGAAGCAAAAATCTTTTGTTCGTTTTTCGTATAGTTTCATCGTCATAAAAATATCCCAGCCGGACAGGCTTACACACTGTACTCTGGACAGATCAGTCGCTTTCATCAGCGATCAAAGTTCAGATGTGTCACCGGAACACACGTTCCCGATAACAAAAGAGCGGTCGAGAAAGCCGGGCTTTGGACAGAATCCTTTGTTGTCCAAACAAAGAAACAGGTTTGTGCACAAACGCGCCAGACAAGACTTTACCAACTGGTTCTGAACTGTCTGGGATATTAACATTATCCTAATGTACAAACAGTCCCACTGAACATGCTGAAAGGGATTCTAATAGAAGCTGGCTGGACTAAATCTATGCGATAAATCCAAACAAGAAACCAGAAAGATCTTAGTTAAAATTTGAAATCTCCGACAAGAGCAATTTCATTTTGGCGTCTTTCGTCCGCAGATAAAGCAGGGTCTACCGTAACCCGTAATAAATACGCTCGTCAAGCCTGGACATAAACCTCCAGGCGGCAACATCCCAACTTAGACACTCTAAACACGTGGCTGACGGTAACAAAGGTGACCTTTCGTGTGAGCATCCAAACTAGACCAAAACTGCCGACACGAACGGCATGAATTAGAATTTACAGGGACAGATATCTCAGACATAATGTCTAAGATATACAGCAAGAGAAAATACTAGTTTAGCAAAGGTACAACCGAAGGTCAAACCAACAACAACCAAACCAGCACTATATAGGACACTTCCTTGATATGCATCACACTCGAACAGGTACAAATAGAGAAAGAGGGAGATTCAGGATTGTGCAGGGCTTAAGTAACCTAGCGGAGCTGAGAGAGCTCCCTAAGGGGAGACAACTTTTCGTTTTAACTATTTGTAAGGATGCTCCTAAAGGGAGATAAGCCATAGCAACAGCAGGTGTAGATTTGAGCAACAAATGAAGGATTTCGAGACTTGAAGAAGGTTACCATTCTAGACATGTTGATCCACAAGGAAAAAATAATTAAACACCACTGAAAATTGTTTGAGTTAATTAGCCTCAATCTGTGAGAAGTTCAGGTAAATTAATGAAGAACAAAAAATTATAGACATACCTTTATTTGCAATCAAGTTGCGCGAGAACTAAGATAGAGGTAACCGGCAAAAACATTATGTAACTGTTGCATATTCAGCTCAAGAAAAACTGGTTTATAATTAACAAAATCATAAAAATGAACAACAAGGAAGTGAATAAATATCAACAACAACAAACACCAACATGGTCCGAGAATTGTTATTGATTTCAGTAACGAAGCATTCAAATTGGCATGTTGTTAATAAATTTGGTAATATTATTGATTTTCGTACTTTACTGACACTGGTGATATCATACTGTTTTACCTTCACTTCTTTATCCCTTGCTGTGGCATACGATGCAATGTTTCCTTCAGATGTCACCTGAACCCTTCAAACAGAGAAACATCAACAATGTAAACATCAGCTAGGACAAGATCAACTACTTTATACACAAATTATCTACTTTGGAATAATTATGACATGTACTTGTAACACGATGTACAACATTTCTGGGCCCAATTTGATTCATGTTCAGATGGTCTGATTTTTCACCACAAGTGCTCATGTGATCTGAGCCCTTCATGATATATTGAATGCGAAACTGTGGTATAGCTACTGTGGAGAAAATTTCATGCCTGTATTATATTTACTTTATGAAACACAAGAATTCATATCAGGACTAAAATGATTACATCCCCTTTGTTATGTTGACTTTTCTCAATATAGAGAGATGATCAATCTGAGGCAGAAAATTTTAGGCCAAAGATTTTAATCGGATTGAGCATGGAATTGAGTGGTCCTGAAAGAAGTGTTTAATTATATTGGGCACATGCTTTGCGGTCTCAGTCACCTTGACCATTGATCTTTTGACTGCAATGTTGATAGTGTTATTCTTTATTCTAAGGGAAGGTATATCAAGTTTTGTCATGTTCTGCAACATGGAACTGGAGAAATTAGTGGGAGTCAGTCAGAGGGAGAGGAATGAACAGGCAAATCTCAGCATAGCAATATTGACTCCACCAGAGAGCATATGGAAACCAAATTCTGGTTATATCCTGTCATAATATCTTAGTAAGTCAACCACAGAAGTTGATTTGCACAATAGAGGCACTAGATGAACCAGATTTGCCAGTTCTGGAGATTGATTGGTTAGCTAGTATGAAAGATGTGAAACAAATAGACTACAAGTAAAAACAGGGACTTTGATTGGGCCATGAAAAGTTGGTTCTCAGACCCCACATGCATGGTACGTTACCCTTGCGCGTCAAAACTTCTTATCTGCAAATTTCAGAGCAGAAAAAAAGCGTTAAATTTTAAGAAAAAAAATGACAAACAAAATTAATTTTCTTCCTACGAGTCATGGTGAATGTATGAAATGAGCTGTTGTGAGTGTTGGGGAAATTGATCAATTTATTTACATGAGTGATCGGTATTTAATCAAACGTAATTTCTGAGATTTACCTAAAGGGCGAAAGTATATCTCCAAGTAATCCCATCATAAGTACTATATATTTCTTTCATCAACTTCCGTGGTCTTTCGTTGAAAGTCATTCCTCCACACTCACTTTCACGTGAAAACAACTTTGTCTGATCTGCGCATAAACATGGGCAGTTTGCACACTTTGCAGAATGAGTCACATGAAAAGTCGGACTACATATTGAACTATTAAAATACGTAACGGAACACTATGGTTATGACTATATTTTTTATTTATCTCTGAAATAGACTCCAATTGTTTTCAGTTAATTCTGATACACTTCTCAATTGAACATCAATTGATAATAATTGACGTTGAGTACATATATAAAGATCAAGTCAGATGTGTTCCTGACCAGTTGATGATCATACTTTTAACATGCCAAGGGAGACAACTCTGTTCGTAAATGGAACATGAGATTGATCTAATCAAAACCCCTCGGCTTTCCCCAAGTGATAGAGACCCATGTGCTGTGTGAATTGGGGAAGAGATAGTTCTATATGGGATGATGAAGATATACCGGTAGTTAGTTACATTCAGGCATATAGGACAGAAATGGAAAAATTATATATCTGTAAAGGGGCATAACTCTGTAAAATATGGGTCGAGGGGAGCCACTTTCCATAGGCATGTGACTTAGCACTCTGTAAAATAAGAACCGAGACAAATAAGCCGTACCGAACACGGATCTACAGACTAACTTGTACATTCAGCTACAGATAACAAAATCTGAGATTATTACATCCGAAAGAGGCATAACTCCATAATCCGAGGCGAGTAATCCTTTGTTGGTTGGTAGAATACAACAATATAAATCAGTTTCCAAAATATAGTAGCAATACTGAACACAGTTCTGCAGATATAGTTGGTTACATTCAGGCATATAGGACAGAAATAGAAATTAATATATCAGTAAAGGGGCATAACTCTGTAAAGTATGGGCCGAGGGGAACCACTTTCGATGGGCGTCTGACTTAGCACTAGTGTAAAATAAGAACCGAGACGAATAAGCTGTACCAAACATGGATATTCAAATATAACTTGTACATTCAATAAAAGATAACAAAATCAGAGATTATTACATCCGAAAGGGGCATAACTCCATAAGCCGAGGCGAATAATCCTTTGTTGGCTTGTAGAATACAGCAATATAAATAAGTTTCCAAAATATAGTAGCTATACCAAACACAGTTCTGCAGATATAGTTGGTTACATTCAGGCATGTAGGACAGAAATAACATGAAGCTGCGCTATCGAAACCCCTCGGCTCTGAACCCCAGCTATTATAATGTAAGGGTGTCTCTACCAATTGATTGGCTTGTGGGAAGAAATATTTACCCCTGGTATTGTAAGTGTACTTTCTTTGAAAAAAAAGAAAAGTTTTCCTCCCCTTAAATTAATTTGTTTCTGGAATAAATTGAAAGAGCTGTATCGATGTCGCACCAAAACAACAGTACACATGGCTAGATAAATACAGTACATGTATACTAAATGACACATGTATGTCATTTTCAAAACAGATTTGCAAGCATTCTTTGCATTGTCTAAGAAAATAAATCAATAAATCAGTCATCCAATCAATAAATATATGTGATACTATACTAACATGATATAGAAATAATATGCAAACTTAACATAGGAATTAGTGGATTTTGTTAGACAAGGGGCATACTTTCTGACACGACTCATTTTTGATAGGCATCTAGTGTCATTTCAAAACAGATTTGCAGGCATTCTTCGCATTGTGTAAGAGAATAAATCAATAAATCAGTCATCCGATCAATAAATAAATGTGATAGTATACAAACATGATATAGAAATTATATGCAAACTTAACATAGGAATTAGTGGATTTTATTAGACAAGGGCACTTAACTCTGCAAAAATACTTTTGAAACTACGACTCATTTAGATAGGCATCTAGTTCAGGAGTCAAGAGAAACAACTGTATCACGTTAGGATGTTGTATATGGAACGGTTCTAGGAAATTATCACAATAAATCATAAATGGATTTTTATTTGTAAAAAGGGGCATAACTCTGCAAAATATTGTCAGGAAGATGACTCATTTCGATAGGCTTCTGGTTTTGTGAAGATGAAGCGGAATGTAACAAGTTTGGTTGCCATGCATAGAAAGCGGTTCTGTAGATATCGCGGTAGCAGTTTTATTAGACAAGGGGCATAACTCTGCAAAAATACTTTCTGACCTGACTCATTTTCGATAGGCATCTAGTTCAGGTCAAGAGAAACAACTGTATCACGTTAGGATGTTGTATATGGAACAGTTACAGGGTACGAATTATAAAATGTTCAGGGCAGTCATTTCAAGGCCACTTTGGCCTTACTGGCATCTAATTACCTAGAATTTGCAAAGGGGCACCAAGGCAAACAGGGAGGACATACAAAGCCATTGGCTTGTGCATGGCCTTGGGTGTAATTTGCACCCTGGCGTAAAATACACCCAAGGCCATGCACAAGCCAATGGCTTTGTATGCCCTCCCTGTTTGCCTTGGTGCCCCTTTGCAAATTCTAGGTAATTAGATGCCAGCAAGGCCAAAGTGGCCTTGAAATGGCTGCCCCTAACATTTTATAATTCGTACCCTGCAGTTATGAAATTATCACAATAACAAATCATAAATGGATTTTTATTTGTAAAAAGGGGCATAACTCTGCAAAATATTGTCCGAGATGACTCATTTTCGATAGGCTTCTGATTTACGTGAAGATAAATAGATGTAACAAGTTTGGTTGCCATGCATGAAATGGTTCTGTAGATATCGCGGTAACGGACGGACGGACGTACGGACGGACGGACGTACGTACGGACAGCCGTACATGATGACGACAATACCCCTAGGCCAAAGTTGGCCGAGGGGTAAAAATTAATATATCTGTAAAGGGGCATAACTCTGTAAAATATGAGCCGAGGGAGCCACTTTCGAAAGGTGTCTGACTTAGCACTTTGTGAAATAAGAACCGAGACGAATAAGCTGTACCGAACACGGATCTGCAGAAATAACTTGTACATTCAGCTACAAATAACAAAATCGGAGATTACTACATCCGAAAGGGGCATAACTCCATAAGCCGAGGCGAGTAATCCTTTGTTGGCTTGTAGAATACAACAATATAAATAAGTTTCCAAAATATAGTAGCTATACCGAACACAGTTCTGCAGATATAGCTGGTTACATTCAGGCAAAAAGGACAGAAACAGAAATTAATATATCTGTAAAGGGGCAGAACTCTGTAAAATATGGGCCGAGGGGAGCCACTTTCGATAGGCGTCTGGCTTAGCACTAGATAAGTAAGTGTTGAAAATTTGGTGGTTGTGTCTCAAGCGGTTTTGCCTAAAATGCGGTAACGGACGGACGGACGTACATGGCGACGACAATACCCCGAGGCCAAAATGGCCGAGGGGTAAAAAAAACCCATATGGTCTGAATTCAAAAATGTGTTTTTATTTAGCCGAGAGTAATGTTTGAGTCCTTGTCTACCAATAAATTAGCAGTGTTGGTAACCAAAAATATGTCAGGGCACTGTGGAAATGTTTCTATATTTATTTGGTCTAGAAATCATTTCTATGGGTGGTCGTAGTTGCGACATGTGTTACGTCAACCAACTATAAACGTTTAAGACACATTTGCCGTAATGGAAAATGCCAGGAAACAGAATCTGATGTTTATCAAGCGATGCAAGGATTCTTCAAGACATAGGTTTCTCCATCAGCAAATACAATTTCTGGTACCTGTATTCATGAAACACAACTCATATATACAGAGGAATGTAAATAAAATTCAAAAAATAAATAAATAAAAAATTAAAAAATGACCGCCTGTCCATATGGGTTTGAAAAAAAAGTGCCTGAGAATCAACTTTATAACTTTGAGTGGCCATCCACATACAGTATTGTGCAAACCACACATTTAAATTTCATTAAGTTTTTCTTCGGATTTCACATATAGTGAACATAATCAGTGATCAAATGCGAGTTTTCTGTCAGCTTTTACCTGTAATATTTTTCATCATCATCATGTATACAACACAGCTCTCCATACTGTACAGCTCCTGAAATAATAACTCACAATATGAACATTGACAATACTCAACAGTCTCATCATAGAATCATAGTGTTCAGAACAGCAGGAAAACAACATGGCATGAACAAGAGGACATCAACTTCTCACAAAAGTCAATCATGTTACTTCAACCGACAAGCAGAATGTAACATTTCAGTATGTACCAAACATACATGTACTTCAAATCTGTATAAGTATGAGTTTTGCTAAGCTTTCTCTTAACAAACATCTCTCTTAAGAAAATAGAGTGAATATTTCTCTTTCCAGGCCAGAATTACTCTTCATTATTAGTCAAGAATGAAGGATGTGTACAAACCATGTGGGAATCTGTTTTGGGTTAGATTGAACCAGCCCTGCATTGCATCATTTAGTTCCACGCCCAGGCCACGGAGGTCAGAGTGGCCTCCCTCTAAAGGTCGATGCTCCAGTATCCGCACATAGAAACGACTGGCATTGACAACATAGGTGACGAGAACCTGCAAAATGAAAACCGGAATCACAATGTTGCAAAATCTAGAGATCACTCCCATCCATTGTTCATTGTTTACAGAAACATGATAGCTGGGGTTGAAATGTTAACAGAGTTCCTACCGTAACTTGAGAACATGATAGCTGGGGTTGAAATGTGGAGAGATACTAACTTAACTTGAGAACATGATAGCTGGAGTTGAAATGTTAACAGAGATCCTACCTTAACTTGAGAACATGATAGCTGGGGTTGAAATGTTAACAGAGATCCTACCTTAACTTGAGAACTGGGTTGAAATGTTAACAGAGATCCTACCTTAACTTGAGAACATGATAGCTGGGGTTGAAATGTTAACAGAGATCCTACCTTAACTTGAGAACTGGATTGAAATGTTAACAGAGATACTACCTTAACTTGAGAACATGATAGCTGGGGTTGAAATGTTAACAGAGATCCTGCCTTAACTTGAGAACTGGGTTGAAATGTTAACAGAGATCCTACAATGTACCTTAACTTGAGAACATGATAGCTGGGGTTGAAATGTTAACAGAGATCCTGCCTTAACTTGAGAACTGGGTTGAAATGTTAACAGAGATCCTACAATGTACCTTAACTTGAGAACATGATAGCTGGGGTTGGAATGCCAACAAAGATCCCACCTTGACTTGAGAACATGACGGCTGGGGTTGAAATGTTAACAGAGATCCTGCCCTAACTTGAGAACATGATAGCTGGGGTTGAAATGTTAACAGAGTTCCTACCTTAACTTGAGAACATGATAGCTGGGGTTGAAATGTTAACAGAGTTCCTACCTTAACTTGAGAACATGATAGCTGGGGTTGAAATGTTAACAGAGTTCCTGCCTTAACTTGAGAACTGGGGGTTGAAATGAACAGAGTTCCTGCCTTAACTTGAGAACATGATAGCTGGGGTTGAAATGTTAACAGAGTTCCTGCCTTAACTTGAGAACATGATAGCTGGGGTTGAAATGTTAACAGAGATCCTACCTTAACTTGAGAACATGATAGCTGGGGTTGAAATGTTAACAGAGTTCCTACCTTAACTTGAGAACATGATAGCTGGGGTTGAAATGTTAACAGAGTTCCTGCCTTAACTTGAGAACATGATAGCTGGGGTTGAAATGTTAACAGAGATCCTACCTTAACTTGAGAACATGATAGCTGGGGTTGAAATGTTAACAGAGATCCTGCCTTAACTTGAGAACATGATAGCTGGGGTTGAAATGTTAACAGAGATCCTGCCTTAACTTGAGAACATGATAGCTGGGGTTGAAATGTTAACAGAGTTCCTGCCTTAACTTGAGAACATGATAGCTGGGGTTTAAATGTTAACAGAGATCCTACCTTAACTTGAGAACATGATAGCTGGGGTTTAAATGTTAACAGAGATCCTACCTTAACTTGAGAACATGATAGCTGGGGTTGAAATGTTAACAGAGTTCCTGCCTTAACTTGAGAACATGATAGCTGGGGCTGAAATGTTAACAGAGATCCTACCATAACTTCAGAACATGATAGCTGGGGTTGAAATGTTAACAGAGATCCTGCCTTAACTTGAGAACATGATAGCTGGGGTTGAAATGTTAACAGAGATCCTGCCTTAACTTGAGAACATGATAGCTGGGGTTGGAATGCCAACAAAGATCTTGCCTTAATTTGCGAACATGATAGTTGGGGTTGAAATGTTAACAGAGATCCTACCTAAACCTGAGAACATGATAGCTGGTGTTGAAATGTTAACAGAGATCCTACCTTAACTTGAGAACATCATAGCTGGGGTTGAAATGTTAACAGAGATCCTACCTTAACTTGAGAACATGATAGGTGAGGTTGGAATGCCAACAAAGATCCTACCTTAACTTGAGAACATGATAGCTGGGGTTGAAATGTTAACAGATATCCTACCTTAACTTGAGAACATGATAGCTGACGTTGAAATGTTATCAGAGATCCTACCTTACCTTGAGAACACGATAGCTGGGGTTGAAATGTTAACAGATATCCTACCTTAACTTGAGAACATGATAACTGGGGTTGAAATGTTGACAGAGATACTAACTTAACTTGAGAACATGATAGCTGGGGTTGAAATGTTAACAGAGATCCTACCTTAACTTGGGAACATGACAGCTGGGGTTGAAATGTGGAGAGATACTAACTTAACTTGAGAACATGATAGCTGGGGTTGGAATGTTAACAGAGATCCTACCGTAACTCGAGAACAGGATAGCTGGGGTTGGAATGCCAACAAAGATCCTACCTTAACTTGAGAACATGATAGCTGGGGTTGAAATGCCAACAAAGATCCTACCTTAACTTGAGAACATGATAGCTGCGGTTGGAATGTTAACAGACATCCTACCTTAACTTGGGAACATGCCAGCCGAGGTTGGAATGCCAACAAAGATCCTACCTTAACTTGAGAACATGATAGCTGGGGTTGAAATGTTAACAGAGATCCTGCCTTAACTTGAGAACATGATAGCTGGGGTTGAAATGTTAACAGAGATCCTACCATAACTTGAGAACATGATAGCTGGGGTTGAAATGTTAACAGAGATCCTGCCTGAACTTGAGAACATGATAGCTGGGGTTGAAATGCTAACAGAGATACTTACTTAACTTGAGAACATGATAGCTGAGGTTGGAATGCTAACAGAGATCCTACCTTAACTTGAGAACATGATAGCTGGGGTTGAAATGTTAACAGAGATCCTGCCTTAACTTGAGAACATGATAGCTGGGGTTGGAATGCTAAAAGCGATTCTACCTTAACTTGAGAACATGATTGCTGGGGTTGGAAAGCTAAATCCAATGATAGCTGGGGTTGAAATGTTAACAGAGATCCTACCTTCAACTTGAGAACATGATAGCTGGGTTGAAATATTGAGAGAGATCTTACATTAACTTGAGAACACGAGATCCTACCTCAACTTGGGAACATGATAGCTGATGTGAAATGTTAACAGAGATCCTACCTTAGCTTGAGAACATGACAGCTGGGGTTGAAATGTTAACAGAGATCCTACCTGAACTTGAGAACATGACAGCTGGGGTTGAAATGTTAACAGAGATCCTACCTTAACTTTAGAACATCATAGCTAGGGCTTTAATGTTAACAGAGATCCTACCTTAACTTGAGAACATGACAGCTAGAGTTGAAATGTTAACAGAGATCTTACCTTAGCTTGAGAACATGACAGCTGGGGTTGAAATGTTAACAGAGATCCTACCTTAACTTGAGAACGTGACAGCTGGGGTTGAAATGTTAACAGAGATCCTACCTTAACTTGAGAACATGACAGCTGGGGTTGAAATGTTAACAGAGATCCTACCTTAACTTTAGAACATCATAGCTAGGGCTTTAATGTTAACAGAGATCCTACCTTAACTTGAGAACATGATAGCTGGAGTTGAAATGTTAACAGAGATGGTGACCTTAACTTGAGAACATGACAGCTGGGTTTGAAATGTTAACAGAGATCCTACCTTAACTTTACAACATGATAGCTGGAGTTGAAATGTTAACAGAGATCCTACCTTACTTGAGAACTGGGCTGAAATGTTAACAGAGGTCCTACTTAACTTGAGAACATGATAGATGGGGTGAAATGTTAACAGGGATCCTACTTAACTTGGGAACATGATAGCTGGGGTTGAAATGTTAACAGAGATCCTACCTTAACTTGAGAACATGAGAGCTGGGGTTGGAATGCCAACAAAGATCCCACCTTGACTTTAGAACATGACGGCTGGGGTTGAAATGTGAACAGAGATCCTGCCCTAACTTGAGAACATGATAGCTGGGGTTGAAATGTTAACAGAGTTCCTACCTTAACTTGAGAACATGATAGCTGGGGTTGAAATGTTAACAGAGATCCTACCTTAACTTGAGAACATCATAGCTGGGGTTGAAATGTTAACAGAGATCCTACCTTAACTTGAGAACATGATAGGTGAGGTTGGAATGCCAACAAAGATCCTACCTTAACTTGAGAACATGATAGCTGGGGTTGAAATGTTAACAGATATCCTACCTTAACTTGAGAACATGATAGCTGATGTTGAAATGTTATCAGAGATCCTACCTTACCTTGAGAACATGATAGCTGTTGACAGAGATACTAACTTAACTTGAGAACATGATAGCTGGGGTTGAAATGTTAACAGAGATCCTGCCTTACCTTGAGAACATGATAGCTGTTGACAGAGATACTAACTTAACTTGGAAACATGACAGCTGGGGTTGAAATGTGGAGAGATACTAACTTAACTTGAGAACATGATAGCTGGGGTTGAAATGTTAACAGAGTTCCTGCCTTAACTTGAGAACATGATAGCTGGGGCTGAAATGTTAACAGAGATCCTACCATAACTTCAGAACATGATAGCTGGGGTTGAAATGTTAACAGAGATCCTGCCTTAACTTGAGAACATGATAGCTGGGGTTGAAATGTTAACAGAGATCCTGCCTTAACTTGAGAACATGATAGCTGGGGTTGGAATGCCAACAAAGATCTTGCCTTAATTTGCGAACATGATAGTTGGGGTTGAAATGTTAACAGAGATCCTACCTAAACCTGAGAACATGATAGCTGGTGTTGAAATGTTAACAGAGATCCTACCTTAACTTGAGAACATCATAGCTGGGGTTGAAATGTTAACAGAGATCCTACCTTAACTTGAGAACATGATAGGTGAGGTTGGAATGCCAACAAAGATCCTACCTTAACTTGAGAACATGATAGCTGGGGTTGAAATGTTAACAGATATCCTACCTTAACTTGAGAACATGATAGCTGACGTTGAAATGTTATCAGAGATCCTACCTTACCTTGAGAACACGATAGCTGGGGTTGAAATGTTAACAGATATCCTACCTTAACTTGAGAACATGATAACTGGGGTTGAAATGTTGACAGAGATACTAACTTAACTTGAGAACATGATAGCTGGGGTTGAAATGTTAACAGAGATCCTACCTTAACTTGGGAACATGACAGCTGGGGTTGAAATGTGGAGAGATACTAACTTAACTTGAGAACATGATAGCTGGGGTTGGAATGTTAACAGAGATCCTACCGTAACTCGAGAACAGGATAGCTGGGGTTGGAATGCCAACAAAGATCCTACCTTAACTTGAGAACATGATAGCTGGGGTTGAAATGCCAACAAAGATCCTACCTTAACTTGAGAACATGATAGCTGCGGTTGGAATGTTAACAGACATCCTACCTTAACTTGGGAACATGCCAGCCGAGGTTGGAATGCCAACAAAGATCCTACCTTAACTTGAGAACATGATAGCTGGGGTTGAAATGTTAACAGAGATCCTGCCTTAACTTGAGAACATGATAGCTGGGGTTGAAATGTTAACAGAGATCCTACCATAACTTGAGAACATGATAGCTGCATGGGGTTGAAATGTTAACAGAGATCCTGCCTTAACTTGAGAACATGATAGCTGGGGTTGAAATGTTAACAGAGATACTTACTTAACTTGAGAACATGATAGCTGAGGTTGGAATGCTAACAGAGATCCTACCTTAACTTGAGAACATGATAGCTGGGGTTGAAATGTTAACAGAGATCCTGCCTTAACTTGAGAACATGATAGCTGGGGTTGGAATGCTAAAAGCGATCCTACCTTAACTTGAGAACATGATTGCTGGGGTTGGAAAGCTAAATCCAATCATACCTTAACTTGAGAACAGGATAGCTGGGGTTGAAATGTTAACAGAGATCCTACCTTCAACTTGAGAACATGATAGCTGGGTTGAAATATTGAGAGAGATCTTACATTAACTTGAGAACATGATAGCTGAGGTAGAAATGTTAACAGAGATCCTACCTCAACTTGGGAACATGATAGCTGATGTGAAATGTTAACAGAGATCCTACCTTAGCTTGAGAACATGACAGCTGGGGTTGAAATGTTAACAGACATCCTACCTTAACTTGAGAACATGACAGCTGAGGTTGGAATGCCAACAAAGATCCTACCTTAACTTGAGAACATGATAGATGAGGTTGAAATGTTAACAGAGATCCTGCCTTGACTTTAGAACATCATAGCTGGGTTGAAATGTTAACAGATATCCTACCATAACTTGAGAACATGATAGCTGGCGTTGAAATGTTAACAGAGATCCCACCTTAACTTGAGAACTGGGTTGAAATGTTAACAGAGGTCCTACCTTAACTTGAGAACATGATAGCTGGAGTTGAAATGTTAACAGAGATCCCACCTTAACTTGAGAACTGGGTTGAAATGTTAACAGAGGTCCTACCTTAACTTGAGAACATGATAGCTGGGGTGAAATGTTAACAGGGGTCCTACTTAACTTGGGAACATGACATTTGGGGTTAAAATGTTGAGAGATACTAACTTGAGAACATGATAGCTGGGGTTGAACTGTTAACAGAGAGCCTACCTTAACTTGACAATATGATAGCTGAAGTTGAAATGTTAACAGAGATCCTACCTTAACTTGACAACATGATAGCTGGAGTTGAAATGTTAACAGAGATCCTACCTTAACTTGAGAACTGGGTTGAAATGTTAACAGAGGTCCTACCTTAACTTGAGAACATGATAGCTGGGGTGAAATGTTAACAGGGATATTACTTAACTTGGGAACATGACTCCTGGGGTTGAAATGTTGAGAGATACTAACTTGAAAACATGATAGCTGGGGTTGGAATGTTAACAGAGATCCTACCGTAACTTGAGAACATGATAGCTGGGGTTGAAATGTTAACAGAGATCCTACCTTAACTGGAGAACACGACAGCTGGAGTTGAACAGATAACAGAGATCCTACCTATATCATCCTAGCTGGGGTTTTAATGTTAACAGAGATCCTACCTTTAACTTGAGAACATGATAGCTGGAGTTGAAATGTTAACAGAGATCCTACCAACTGGAGAACTGGATTGAAATGTTAACAGAGATCCTACATTAACTTGAGAACATGATATCTGGGGTAAAATGTTAACAGAGATGCTACTGTAACTTGAAAACATGATAGCTGGGGTTGAAAAGTTAACTCATTCAGTACCGAGCGTCATTTCTGGCCTCAGTTCCAGTAGCTCCACAGCTGAGTCTCAATGTGTGCAGTGCACAAATGTCCATCACAGAAGCTGTCGACCAAAAGTTCATTTCAAAAATATTTTGTTTATGAAAGTGAATAAAATTTGAAACTTTATATCTCCATGAAATACACAAGCATCAGAAATTGTGTTTGTGTTATTTTTATAATTATATACATGAAATTATGCATGCAAATTTCATGAAAACATGTTTTTATCTGTTTGAAAAAAATGCTTCAACAAAAATAACATCGAAATTGTCATGGTCTGGTTTCAGATGTACGTAATCTCTGGCTGGTAAAATTTACAGCTGATTGTAGTATCCATTCCCAGGATAAAGATGATAATTTCCTCAATTTATTTCATCCACATATAACTTATAAATTAACGTTTTTATCTGGTAGAAATTCCGTTGATAGTGATTATATTACATGCAAAATAATGAAGCAGAAGTGTTTTTTTTCTCGTCTGATTCAATCGTGTCCGTGCTCCGTTTCCCTGAACCGATTTCAATGAATGACGTATCATTGTAAAGCCCATTCATTCAGCTTTCTTCTCGTAGTAGAATCACCATCGGATGGCCAGTGAAACGAAAGATTTGATTGGATTGAAAACAGTGTTCACGAAACGATCTTTCTGATAAGCCCGCTGTTTTGGGCACGTGGAATGGATAAGAGCGTTTACGTCACAAGGCGAGCCAATCGGGTTGCCTCATTCATCGCGGGTTTGTTTGAAGAAATCAAAACAGAAAAGATGGAGGGAAATTCTGACAAGTTGGTGTCGGAGAATAGCGGAATATTTGGGAAATAAATTTACCAAACGTATACGATCGTAGGAATTCTCAACAATGGATATATACCTGTACCTTGACAGAAAATTTGACAGAAAATATCTCGTGAATTCGTCAGATTTCTCAAGGAATCGTATGATTCTTCCAGGTATTTGAACATTTGCAAATGTCTGCCGAAACGGCGCGATGTTCTCACAGATCTCTTCTCGGATTATAGTTTTATTTCGTTATTATATTTTTCATTCAATACGAAAATGCTTTATATATAATCGGATAGATAGCGATCTTATCTTTCGATATATGTATGGTTTACGTGATATTTCTTCCTGAACAGACCAGGAAAATAAGAATTCCAACGGTGGTGTATATGGCCGACTTCATTTTGGAAATTTTTGTGATTTTATTTTTTATCTGCGTTTTCAAACAACGATCTTGAAATAATTTCTCTGTTAGTCAAATCCAAATTTCAGAAATTGTTACGCGAGAAAATAAGCTTCGTAAACATATAGGCCTTTAATTATATTTGACAATGCTTAGATATGAAAATTCTATTTTCCCACGACAGTTATGATTTGCGCCATATGGCGTCATGGGGTTGAGGAGGCCCAAATCTGCGACGCCAAATGGCGCTTATGGTACCGAATGAGTTAACAGAGATCCAGTACCGTAACTTGAGAACATGACAGCTGGGGTTGGAAAGTTAACAGATATCCTACCTTAACTTCCCCACTGGCAGGAACTTTGTCCACCTGTGTTAACTGTTTACACGTGTCCAGCTCGGCTTTGATTAGGTGCCTTCTCCCACACTGATTTCTTCGTCTATAACAAACAAATCAAAGTGATCAACAAACAAACAATTTGTTATCCATAATTATTTTTTCAGTTGAGGAACAATTTTTCTATGTTAAATCCACCAATAATTCATTAACTGTAATAAAATTCAATCACCCTCAATCACCCTCAATCACCCCTCAATGACCCCCAATCACCCCTCAATACCCCTCAATCACCCCTCAATCACCCTCAATCACCCCCAATCACCCTCAATCACCCCTCAATCATCCTCAATCACCCCTCAATCACCCCTCAATCACCCTCAATCACCCTCAATCACCCCTAATCACCCTCAATCACCCTCAATCATCCTCAATCACCCCTCAATCACCCCTCAATCATCCTCAATCACCCCTCAATCACCTAATCAAATCACCCTCAATCACCCCAATCATCCTCAATCACCTCAATCACCCTCAATCAGCCACATCACCCTCAATCACCCCTAATCACCCCTCAATCACCCTCAATCACCCCTCAATCACCCTCAATCACCCTCAATCACCTCAATCACCCTCAATCACCCTCAATCATCCTCAATCACCTCAATCATCCTCAATCACCTCAATCACCCTCAATCATCCTCAATCACCCTCAATCACCCTCAATCAGCCACATCACCCCTCAATCACCCTAATCACCCTCAATCACCCCTCGTCACCCTAATCACCCCCTCAATCACCTCAATCACCCCTCAATCATCCTCAATCACCCCAATCAGCCACATCACCTCAATCACCCCTAATCACCCCTCAATCACCCTCAATCACCCCTCAATCACCCTCAATCACCCCTCAATCACCCTCAATCACCCCTCAATCACCCTCAATCACCCCTCAATCATCCTCAATCACCCTCAATCATCCTCAATCACCCTCAATCACCCTCAATCATCCTCAATCACCCTCAATCACCCTCAATCAGCCACATCACCCTCAATCACCCCTAATCACCCTCAATCACCCCTCAATCACCCTCAATCACCCCTCAATCACCCTCAATCACCCCTCAATCATCCTCAATCACCCTCAATCATCCTCAATCACCCTCAATCATCCTCAATCACCCTCAATTGATGAACAAACTGTTCTGATATATTTGGACACCCTCTAGATAATGAATTTTCTGCATGATTTTGGGACCAATTTGTCAACTTTCCATTCTAACAAATTAGATACTGCCTTATTTTATGGTGGGAGATTTCACTTCCTGTTGTTGGTTACCTGATTTATGGTGGGAGATTTCACTTCCTGTTGTTGGTTATTAGAGGATTCACCATATCACATTAATGAAAACATTCTACCTACCTTACACATCAGCATACTGGATGTATACTGCTCAGAATTGATCGTTAAAACAGCAGAAAGCTTAAATCTCCTGTATTTGTTAAAATCACATTCCATAAGTTTGTGAACTATGTCATGTCACTTAAATTCAATTAAAGTTTTGTTAACAATAGGTTTAATTAACCATGGTAAAGGGAAAGCCAAATATGATATTATCATTGCAAAACCGAGACAGGTGGCATTGTCATCTTTACAGGCCTTCAAGTGACTCACAGTGAAAATATAGGAGAAAATATAGGAGGAAATTTGCAAAAATATAGGAGAAATATAGGAATTTTCTTAATAAAATATAGGAAAATATAGGAAATAAAGGAGTGTAAGACAGGTATGTACTACATTGTATGTTCCAAACTTCGTAGTTTTCTGGTGTTTAAAGTGATCGTAAACCCTCAAGTAAAGTTTCCATCAAATGAAAGACCATTGCAAACTGTGGGAAAATATTTATTGTAATTTTTAATTATTTTATTACACAGAGTAAACTGCAAATAAAGCATGGTATTATATGGTGGTCTGTTGCAATCATATCTAGGTCCAGTGACGTCACACAGCCTAAATTCATATATTTCAAATTTTGTATGCACTTTCCAATGCTTGATTCAAGCTTAAGCCTTATAAGGTGTGTATACTTTGAGTTTCAACACAGACACTGTTCCAATGTGAATGTTTCACCAAAATCTGGGAGATTGTAAGGGAGCTTCTTGAAATTAGGAACTGAGTTCCCTGGTAGGGATGCCATATGCCGGTTATTCAAATGGGATACACCATGCCCAGTTTGGTGTTCTGATCTGGATGGATTAGAGTTCCAGTTAGGCCATTCCCCCCATGCTGCTGCATGTTATGGCATAAGCCATCCTTTGTCTGCAGAGTTCCAAACTGTATGGCATGGAGTTCCTAGGAGTTCCAACACGGCGCACCATGCCACTCTGTTTGGAATGCCTTATGCCAGTTCCTAGTATGCCCCAATTTCAAGAAGCTCCCTAACTCAAAGTGTCAAGTCAAATGGAATATTGCATTTAATTTCCCCGATTTTGGTGAAACATGCACATTGGAACAGTGAGTCTGTGTTGAAACTCAAAGTATACACACCTTAAGCTTGAATCAAGCATTGGAAAGTGCATACAAAGTTTGAAATATATGTATTAAGGCAGTGTGACGTCACTGGACCTTGATATGATTGCAACAGACCACCATAGAAAACCATGCTTTATTTGCAGTTTACTCAGTGTAATAAAATCGTAAAAAATACAATAAATATTTTCCAACACTGTTCGCAATGGTCTTTCATTTGATGGAAACTTTACTCGAGGGCTTACGATCACTTCAATCAAATGACTTTCACTGACTGCGGTCATAGTGATGGTCTTTCAGATGAACTGTTCTGTTATTTGATTCAGCATAGAGAGATTGAAATGTTTCCATATTTGCCGATCGAAGCGAGGCGAAAAAAAAATCTGAACTGTATTTCCTCATGTCAGTTTGACTCATTACAGAGCATTGATGAAAGTTTTCATGAGAAAAAGTCAAAATATAGGAAATATAGGAGGTTTTGAGTAAAATATAAGAAAATATAGGAATGACTCAAAAATATAGGAAAATATAGGAATTATAGGAAATATAGGAGGCACTTGAAGGCCTGTCTTTATTCCGAGTAATTTTCAGGCATTGAATATTCCCACTAGTCGCTGATATAGCGCTTCAAACAAACTTGTTAGGAAGCCGTACATATGCTAGGTTGTTGTTTACTCACTTGCATTCACCAAAAGCTTTCATGTAATAGCATAGCGATTGTACACAACCATCATCCCTTCCCTGTCAATAAAAACATCCAAATATAATAGCATAGAGACTGTACACAACCATCATCCCTTCCCTGTCAATAAAAACATACAAATATAATAGCATAGAGACTGTACACAACCATCATCCCTTCCCTGTCAATAAAAACATACAAATATAATAGCATAGAGACTGTACACAACCATCATCCCTTCCCTGTCAATAAAAACATCCAAATATAATAGCATAGAGACTGTACACAACCA
The DNA here is from genome assembly GCA_036873755.1 of Hanleya hanleyi. NCBI lineage: Eukaryota > Metazoa > Mollusca > Polyplacophora > Lepidopleurida > Hanleyidae > Hanleya > Hanleya hanleyi. Next base: position 45,583 of record JAVTVY010020396.1, read on the forward strand.
TCCTCCCTTCCCTGTCAATACAAACATACAAATATAACAGCATAGAGACTGTACACAACCATCCTCCCTTCCCTGTCAATAAAAACATCCAAATATAATAGCATAGAGACTGTACACAACCATCATCCCTTCCCTGTCAATAAAAACATACAAATATAATAGCATAGAGACTGTACACAACCATCATCCCTTCCCTGTCAATAAAAACATCCAAATATAATAGCATAGAGACTGTACACAACCATCATCCCTTCCCTGTCAATAAAAACATCCAAATATAATAGCATAGAGACTGTACACAACCATCCTCCTTCCTGTCAATACAAACATACAAATATAACAGCATAGAGACTGTACACAACCATCCTCCCTTCCCTGTCAATACAAACATCCAAATATAATAGCATAGAGACTGTACACAACCATCCTCCCTTCCCTGTCAATACAAACATCCAAATATAACAGCATAGAGACTGTACACAACCATCCTCCCTTCCCTGTCAATACAAACATCCAAATATAACAGCATAGAGACTGTACACAACCATCCTCCCTTCCCTGTCAATACAAACATACAAATATAATAGCATAGCGATTGTACACAACCATCCTCCCTTCCCTGTCAATACAAAAATACAAATATAACAGCATAGAGACTGTACACAACCATCCTCCCTTCCCTGTCAATAAAAACATCCAAATAGAATAGCATAGCGATTGTACACAACCATCCTCCCTTCCCTGTCAATACAAAAATACAAATATAACAGCAGAGACTGTACACAAACCATCCTCCTTCCCCTGTCAATAAAAACATACAAATATAATAGCATAGCGATTGTACACAACCATCCTCCCTTCCCTGTCAATACAAAATACAAATATAACAGCATAGAGACTGTACACAACCATCCTCCCTTCCCTGTCAATAAAAACATCCAAATAGAATAGCATAGCGATTGTACACAACCATCCTCCCTTCCCTGTCAATACAAAAATACAAATATAACAGCATAGAGACTGTACACAACCATCCTCCCTTCCCTGTCAATAAAAACATACAAATATAATAGCATAGCGATTGTACACAACCATCCTCCCTTCCCTGTCAATACAAAAATACAAATATAACAGCATAGAGACTGTACACAACCATCCTCCCTTCCCTGTCAATAAAAACATCCAAATATAACAGCATAGAGACTGTACACAACCATCATCCCTTCCCTGTCAATAAAAACATACAAATATAATAGCATAGAGACTGTACACAACCATCATCCCTTCCCTGTCAATAAAAACATCCAAATATAACAGCATAGAGACTGTACACAACCATCATCCCTTCCCTGTCAATACAAACATACAAATATAACAGCATAGAGACTGTACACAACCATCCTCCCTTCCCTGTCAATACAAAAATACAAATATAACAGCATAGAGACTGTACACAACCATCCTCCCTTCCCTGTCAATACAAAAATACAAATATAACAGCATAGAGACTGTACACAACCATCCTCCCTTCCCTGTCAATAAAAACATACAAATATAACAGCATAGAGACTGTACACAACCATCCTCCCTTCCCTGTCAATACAAACATACAAATATAACAGCATAGAGACTGTACACAACCATCCTCCCTTCCCTGTCAATAAAAACATACAAATATAACAGCATAGAGACTGTACACAACCATCCTCCCTTCCCTGTCAATACAAACATACAAATATAACAGCATAGAGACTGTACACAACCATCCTCCTTCCCTGTCAATAAAAACATACAAATATAATAGCATAGAGACTGTACACAACCATCCTCCCTTCCCTGTCAATACAAACATCCAAATATAATAGCATAGAGACTGTACACAACCATCCTCCCTTCCCTGTCAATACAAACATCCAAATATAACAGCATAGAGACTGTACACAACCATCCTCCCTTCCCTGTCAATAAAAACATCCAAATATAATAGCATAGAGACTGTACACAACCATCATCCCTTCCCTGTCAATAAAAACATACAAATATAATAGCATAGCGATTGTACACAACCATCATCCCTTCCCTGTCAATACAAAAATACAAATACAACAGCATAGAGACTGTACATAACCATCCTCCCTTCCCTATCAAAACAAAAATACAAATATAATAGCATAGAGACTGTGCACAACCATCCTCCCTTCCCTGTCAATAAAAACATACAAATATAATAGCATAGCAATTGTACACAACCATCCTCCCTTCCCCGTCAATACAAAAATACAAATATAATAGCATAGAGACTGTACATAACCATCCTCCCTTCCCTGTCAATAAAAACATCCAAATATAATAGCATAGAGACTGTACATAACCATCATCCCTTCCCTATCAAAACAAAAATACAAATATAATAGCATAGAGACTGTGCACACCTATTCTCCCTTCCCGGTCAATAGAAAAATACAAATATAATAAATTAGAGACTGTACACACCCATCCTCTCTTCCCTGTCAATAGAAAACTACAAATTCTGTCATAGTCAAGGTATGACTATTTGACCCACCTTTATATACTGTTGGAGAATCACTAATATTTTAAACACAAAATACGCTGATGAGCTATTTCAGGTAAAGAATATATTGCTGTGTAACGAAATAAACATAGAACAGAACATGTTACAGGTAACCTATCGCCTGACATTGGCTGAAAACACTGAAGTATATAGGTATATACTGGAGTCTGTTGGAATTATGCATTCGTCTTATACAGTATATATGGTACCTGTAACATGCCCTCAATCATCTTATAAAGTATATATGGTACCTGTAACATGCCCTCAATCAACTTATAAAGTATATATGGTACCTGTAACATGCCCTCCATCATCTTATAAAGTATATATGGCAACTGTAACATGCCCTCCATCATCTTATATAAAGTATATATGGTACCTGTAACATGCCCTCAATCATCTTATAAAGTATATATGGTACCTGTAACATGCCCTCCATCATCTTATAAAGTATATATGGTAACTGTAACATGCCCTCCATCATCTTATAAAGTATATATGGTACCTGTAACATACCCTTCCTCATCTTATAAAGTATATATGGTACCTGTAACATGCCCTCAATCATCTTATAAAGTATATATGGTACCTGTAACATACCCTTCATCATCTTATAAAGTATATATGGTACCTGTAACATACCCTTCATCATCTTATAAAGTATATATGGTACCTGTAACATGTCCTCAATCATCTTATAAAGTATATATGGTACCTGTAACATACCCTTCATCATCTTATAAAGTATATATGGTACCTGTAACATACCCTTCATCATCTTATAAAGTATATATGGTACCTGTAACATACCCTTCATCATCTTATAAAGTATATATGGTACCTGTAACATACCCTTCATCATCTTATAAAGTATATATGGTACCTGTAACATACCCTTCATCATCTTATAAAGTATATATGGTACCTGTAACATGTCCTCAATCATCTTATAAAGTGTATATGGTACCTGTAACATGTCCTCAATCATCTTATAAAGTATATATGGCAACTGTAACATACCCTTCATCATCTTATAAAGTATATATGGTACCTGTAACATGTCCTCAATCATCTTATAAAGTATATATTGTACCTGGAACATGCCCTCCGTCATCTTATAAAGTATATATGGTACCTGTAACATACCCTTCATCATCTTATAAAGTATATATGGTACCTGTAACATGTCCTCAATCATCTTATAAAGTATATATTGTACCTGGAACATGCCCTCCGTCATCTTATAAAGTATATATGGTACCTGTAACATACCCTTCATCATCTTATAAAGTATATATGGTCAGGGGTTTTTCTAGCCGATTTCTCATCGTGGTAATCCCGATGAGAAATTTTGAAAATTGAGTTTTAGAGGATTTTTGTAAATTGAGTTTTCTCTTGACAAATTCAGTTTCTCTTATTTTTCGATATTGAGCGCGATTGCGCGCGAAAAAAAATTGAGTTTTACTGATATTTCCTCGCCCATATCATTGTGTAGTTGTATCTAAATAAACTTATTTTAATCCTTGAATCTTGTCCGAGTTCGCGATCCGACGTCTGATGTCGTTGTTGTTGTTTACTGGCGAACTGTGACTCCGCACAAAGGTGATACTGACAATTTGAACGAATGGTGCATAGGAGAACCTTTGATAGGAGAGTGTTGGGCAGTATCGGGCTTATTCATTGGACAGGCATTTCATCATCATCCAATGAAATACAGCGTTACGAAGATTGCCAAATGCCATCTTCGCAGTATTGCGGACATCATCAGTTGCTGCAAACGATGTTGATCTGATATTTTACAGTTAGCTACCACTCGAAACAGAATAAAACTTGTGCACAATCGACATTAATGTACAAAATATAAGAATGCTTTGACTGCAATGACTAATGAACTGCAAAACCGTGGGCAAAGAAATTAGACACGGAAATTGACTGGCCCGGGCTTTGCAACAACAATGAAATGCATCTGACGATCTCCTCTCAATGAAACATTACCATTTTCAAGGTCATAAAATCAACAATCTTGGGTTGTTGATTCTCCTTCAAGTATAACTGAAAGGCATAGTATCATTTGATTGGATTTTCAAACAGAATACTTGATAGAGGTATTGTTTTTTCTTCTTTCAGGAAATATTGAAGGTATCATATCTTGTGTATTCATTATGAGGCCAGAGGGTGCCCATATATATTTTACATAACTAAATGTCAGCTATAGGCCTATAAGGCTGCAGATATCCTTGAAAAAAAAAAAGTTGTTGAAAAGCAATTTCGATGTTTTTTTTTCTCAGCCAAAAGCTACATCTTGCGTACAGAAATTCAACAAAGTTAATCATGCAGTCGATCATATTTATTTCATGTTAGCTAACAATTATAAACAACTATTCCTGGAAAAAAACAGCTACCTTTTGTAGTACTGAGTACGAAGTCGGCCGCCGAAGCCAGATACTATCTTTGTCAGAACAGCACATTCCAAATGTTAGGTACTAAGTTATTCATGCCTGTCAAAGTGTCGGTCACCTGTGAAAAAATTATTCGCAGGCTTGAAATGAAGGCGGACGTGTATAATGGATGTGTAATTTTCAACTATAGGTTTGAAATTTGTTTTCAGTTATCCCTATGAAAATGTTTGCATAATTGAGTTTCTGAACCGAAACTATGAAAACCATGGAAATATTGAGTTTTTCAGATTATTGGCGCGCCAATGGCGCGCCGAAAAATTGAGTTTTGTGAAATTCTCAAATTGAGTAGATGAAAGATTTTGGGCTAGAATAACCCCTGTATGGTACCTGCAACATGCCCTCAATCAACTTATAAAGTATATATGGTACCTGTAACATGCCCTCCATCATCTTATAAAGTATATATGGTACCTGTAACATGCCCTCCATCATCTTATAAAGTATATATGGTACCTGTAACATGCCCTCCATCATCTTATAAAGTGTATATGGTACCTGTAACATGCCCTTCATCATCTTACAAAGTATATATGGTACCTGTAACATACCCTCCATCATCTTACAAAGTATATATGGTACCTGTAACATGCCCTCCATCATCTTATAAAGTGTATATGGTACCTGTAACATGCCCTTCATCATCTTACAAAGTATATATGATACCTGTAACATCCCATCCATCATCTTATAAAGTATATATGGTACCTGTAACATGCCATCCAGTATCTTATAAAGTATATATTGTACCTGTAACATGCCCTCCATCATCTGTTTGAGAGCCTTGGGAACACGAGAACCCATCCTTCTTAACATGTCCACCAGTGATCTCACCACCGAGCCACAATCCTCCGTCACGAACATGTGACTGGCAGGAGGCATGGTCGTCTTTTCATCACTCTAGAGACATTCATCAACAGGTCAAATTTAATTGATGTAGTTAAAATCAAGAAATACAAACTTAGCGAAATACAAACTTGAATTCTTCTACTGTCATACTATTAATAAACACACCGTCAAATGTCCAGTCAACAATAAAGTTTGAAAAATTCAAATTTTAGCAAAAAAGCTATGTCCAAATGGACGTGTGACGAGTATTAAGATATCTCCATTCTCTTGACAAGTAATGCAATCAAGTGTTGTTGTAAATAGGCAATCCATCCCACAGACCAACAACAAAGCACAAACCAACCAAGCAAAAGGACAGATTTTGACATAAATTTACAAACAGACCATAATTATCAAATGAATCTGACTGTTCACTTGCAAAATCTATTTTTTCTTCCAGAAGAGCCAAGAATTAGGACAGTGATGTATGTTAAATCATAGAATGTTATAGTATGCCATGGCCCCAGATATTTAGTTTGCTGAGAATTTTGACACTGAGAATGATTGACACATACGCTGACCAATAGAGACTACATGGGAAACACAAGACTATTTTGAGATATGGGAAATTAGTTCACCTTCTCGGAGCTGCCTAACTTTCTGTAATAGCCACTTGTACATGATAAACGGTTCCCAAACTTCGTCTTAGAGTCAGGCATGCCGTAATGAATGACAACATTGGCATCTGTGATACCCAGATCAAACACACACGCATCTGTACAAACTACAATACAAACAGAAATTATGGTACATAGATTATTCTGCCTACTTTTAATCTCTATTTTCCACAGGACTGAATGGGATTATAAAAGAACAGGCATAAAAATGCTCAATCCATGTTCAGAATGATAACAGATATTTAAAGCATTAACAGGATAGTAAAGTTCAAATTCATGAATACCAAACAAATAATAATTTATATCACAATAATAGTGGTAATACAACCAGTGCCTGTCCAAATAATTGAACATAACAGTTCTCTGTCAATGTGAATAAATATCTTGGGAGTATCTGATCATTAATGTTATTTGTTAATGGAGACCATTACTGGACAGTAGTTGACCATCAATAACAGTTCTTTGTTAATGGGAGTAAGTATCTTGGAGTATCTGATCATTATTATTATTTGTTAATGGAGACCATTATCAGACAGTAATTGACCATCAATAACAGTTCTTTGTTAATGGGAGTAAGTATCTTGGAGTATCTGATCATTATTATTATTTGTTAATGGAGACCATTATCAGACAGTAGTTGACCATCAATAACAGTTCTTTGTTAATGGGAGTAAGTATCTTGGAGTATCTGATCATTATTATTATTTGTTAATGGAGACCATTATCAGACAGTAATTGACCATCAATAACAGTTCTTTGTTAATGGGAGTAAGTATCTTGGAGTATCTGATCATTAATGTTATTTGTTAATGGAGACCATTATCAGACAGTAGTTGACCATCAATAACAGTTCTTTGTTAATGGGAGTAAGTATCTGATCATTAATGTTATTTGTTAATGGAGACCTTTATCAGACAATAATTGACCATCAATAACAGTTCTTTGTTAATGGGAGTAAGTATCTTGGAGTATCTGATCATTAATGTTATTTGTTAATGGAGACCATTACTGGATAGTAATTGACCATCAATAACAGTTCTCTGTTAATGGGAAAAAGCATCTTGGAGTATCTTATTTGTTAATGGAGACCATTACCGGACAGTAATTGACCATCAATAACAGTTCTTTGTTAATGGGAATAAGCATCTTGGAGTATCTTATTTGTTAATGGAGACCATTACTGGACAGTAATTGACCATCAATAACAGTTCTTTGTTAATGGGAAAAAGCATCTTGGAGTATCTTATTTGTTAATGGAGACCATTACTGGACAGTAATTGACCATCAATAACAGTTCTTTGTTAATGGGAATAAGTATCTTGGAGTATCTGATCATTTTTGTTATTTGTTAATGGAGACCATTACTGGATAGTAATTGACCATCAATAACAGTTCTCTGTTAATGGGAGTAAGTATCTTGGAGTATCTTATTTGTTAATGGAGACCATTACTGGACAGTAATTGACCATCAATAACAGTTCTTTGTTAATGGGAAAAAGCATCTTGGACTATCTTATTTGTTAATGGAGACCATTACTGGACCAGTAATTGACCATCAATAACAGTTCTTTGTTAATGGGAATAAGTATCTTGGAGTATCTGATCATTTTTGTTATTTGTTAATGGAGACCATTACTGGATAGTAATTGACCATCAATAACAGTTCTCTGTTAATGGGAGTAAGTATCTTGGAGTATCTGATCATTAATGTTATTTGTTAATGGAGACTATTATCCGACAGTAATTGACCATCAATAACAGTTCTCTGTTAATGGGAATAAGCATCTTGGAGTATCTGATCATTAATGTTATTTGTTAATGGAGACTATTATCCGACAGTAATTGACCATCAATAACAGTTCTCTGTTAATGGGAATAAGCATCTTGGAGTATCTGATCATTAATGTTATTTGTTAATGGAGACTATTATCCGACAGTAATTGACCATCAATAACAGTTCTCTGTTAATGGGAATAAGTATCTTGGAGTATCTGATCATTTTTGTTATTTGTTAATGGAGACCATTATCAGACAGTAATTGACCATCAATAACAGTTCTTTGTTAATGGGAATAAGTATCTGATCATTAATGTTATTTGTTAATGGAGACCATTACTGGATAGTAATTGACCATCAATAACAGTTCTCTGTTAATGGGAATAAGTATCTTGGAGTATCTGATCATTTTTGTTATTTGTTAATGGAGACCATTATCAGACAGTAATTGACCATCAATAACAGTTCTTTGTTAATGGGAATAAGTATCTGATCATTAATGTTATTTGTTAATGGAGATCATTACTGGATAGTAATTGACCATCAATAACAGTTCTCTGTTAATGGGAATAAGTATCTTGGAGTATCTGATCATTTTTGTTATTTGTTAATGGAGACCATTATCCGACAGTAATTGACCATCAATAACAGTTCTCTGTTAATGGGAGTAAGTATCTTGGAGTATCTGATCATTAATGTTATATGTTAATGGAGACCATTATCAGACAGTAATTGACCATCAATAACAGTTCTCTGTTAATGTGTACTGCTCCAGTGTTCTGTCAGACACACTTTGATTGTTCTCTCCAGATCATGCTGCAAACTGTGTAGCAGATATGCCAGCATGACTGGTCTCACGTCCTCACATTGTAATAGGGTCTGACAGAAAACATATGGGGTAACAAACAGTTCACATTAACTCATCTGAGGAGAAGTCATTCTCCTAACTCACTGAGGATAGGGCGAGAGATAGACTGATGGGGGAGAAGCCACTCGTTCTTCACTTGGTCTAACTGGCTCTGATCCATGTCTGGTACGGCACGTAACACATAACGACTGTTAGCTTTCAACATCTGTAACAGACTAGACTGTGTTAGAGACAACTATTCAAAACAATCTTGACAAACTGATTACATAACATTGAGATAATACTTTAACATATTTAAAACAAAATCAAACATTTATAAACAATGTTTCTATTTGTTACCAAATCAAACCTGTTTCAATTCATGCCTAATTATCTCCGTCAGGAAGATGATACAACGTAGAAAACGGAAGTTAAAACTAAAAGTTAGCTCCCCTAGCGGAGAGTTGTCCGCCCCTAGGAGAACTCTCCCATCCCATTCCAGCAGGATTACTATATAGGCTCTACACCAGCCATACTCGCCCTCTATTCTCATTATAATTACCGAGACCTGTAGTGTTTAAGGCCGGCATGAGGGGACGGAGGGAGGGACCATCAAATTGAAACAGGTTTGATTTGGTAACAAATAGAAACATTGTTTATAAATGTTTGATATTTGTAGCCCAAATCTTAAACCTGTTTTAATTCATGCCACAGTACCAACATATGGAGGCGGGAACCTCGGCCTTGTGGTAACTCCCATAGCAGACTAGTAATCGCTGGAACGACACAGACATGGGTATAAATCTGAGACATTATTACTCAACAAGTTAACCCTGGTCAAAGACGCATAGGGTAATTGAAGGAATTGATACAGTTCTACTTATCTTCTGATTGTCTCCATCCATGTAGCTGTGCTCGTGGTGTGGTACACAATTCCACCAAGTCGAAAGGATACCCGGGGCAACAACGGCAGCAGAAGGTCCTACTTGGTAGACACTGTATGACTAGGGGGGAGTAAAACGCACAGGCCGTTGCATACAGGGAGATCCTTGGTCGACCATAAGTCAGGGGAGAGCGAATACTGGCTGAGCTTAGAGGGTCGCCAAGTCCACACCACTCTCAGTCCGCAAGCTTCTTGAGGTCAACTCACCATACTTGGAGTGATGAACGATGCGTTGGAATTGACCGTGCTTGCTCCCTGGGTCCTGCTACACATTCGTCAACTCTCTGTACTTGCATCACTAATGTTGACCCTAGGCCTGGAGCAGGTGTCTTTTGAGTTGAAAGCACAGAGGACCCAGCTGAGAACATCTAGAAGGAAGTCAGTTTCTGAAGAACAGAAGCAAATTTCAGTTAGGAGTACACCCTATCCCGGTGTTAGGCCTTCATTGGTGATTATAGAATCCACGGCCGGTCAAACTGACTTATTTCTACCTTCTGAGATGCCTTTTATCATATAATATATGTAATAATAATAATATGACTGAGATGAGATGAGATGAGATGATACAGCAAGATGGCTGTCTTGCTGCGATGGTGACAATTTTGCCGCCCCCCCCTCTTTTCTGAAATTACTCACAACGTGCTGGGTAGCCACAGTGGCCCAAGCGTGGTCACACTATTGATTGCACTGTCATATCCCTCAGACAGATATTAGTGAACGTGGAGTTAATTGTTCAGGCACAAGACAGGACAATGTCATGGAGGGGTCAGTTCTTCCATACATGCCATGACGCAGCGATGGCACGAATCACATTAGAAGAAGCAGAAGACAGTAGTGGGGCGTCAATGGTATATCTACCTTCTGCCAATTGATAAGACTATTGTATGGTCTTCTTCAACTACGCGGCTTTTTAAATATCAAGCCTTGCTGACAGGCGAAGGTACAGAATAACCGTAGCCGAGTGCCGCGAACGGATCGGAACGAGTAAGATAGTGGCGGATGGCTCGAACAGGACATAGCAGAAGATCGTCCTCGAGGCCATGTACAAAGTCTGACAATGCAGGAATGGAGTACGACGTTGAGCGCACGGACCTGAACGAACAGACTCATTTTGGCGATAAATTCAGGAATGGGCCGAAAAGAAATACAAGACCGATCCGCTGTCCAGGTCATAGAAGATCTTTCAAGAGCATGAAGTACAGACAGTCTGGACGCCAAAGCAAACGCCGCCACGACGGCCGTCTTATAAGACACAGTTTTATAGACGCGGACTCTAAGGGTTCAAAAGGTGGTATAATCAGAGCACACAGAACCACACCGATATCCCATTTCGGTAACAGTTGGCGAGTACAACGCGACTGTAATGCGAAGGCGTGAATAAGAGCAGAGATATAATCGTTAAGGCTAATGTCGGAACCCAAGGTAAGACGTAACACCCTATTCAATTCATGCCAGAGCAGATCGATAGCCTTCCATGGTGCTAATATGAAACTCCCTATCCTGGTGAAGGTGAAGGAGGAAGTCAATTACGAGGGAAATAGAGTCGGGAACGGTATCACGTCCTCGGCACCAGGACAAATATAGGAACGTAGTGAGTAAGATCCTACATATAATAAACAACCTTAAGGTTGATGACAGAACCATAATGTCAAAGTCTAACCATTGGTGTAACGGTCAATACAGGAATAAAGTACTTGATGGAGAAAGTCGGAAAAACTGTCCCACAAGTACACCACGAAGACATTGTGTTGATTAAGCATAATCCTAAGGTAAATGGATCTCAACACAATGTTAGTGTGATAAAGTCAACATGGCTCTGTTAACAACACTGTGCTGAATTCAATTAAAGGCGACTAGTCCGTCATTCACAATCCCGCCGTCGTCCTCAGAGAATATCCAAGTCCATAATCCAAAGACCTATTCCATATCACAGCATTTGACCAAATACTGCTGATTTCAATACAATTTTGATATTCTGAACTCCAGACTGGAAACAACAAGGTCTGAACAGAACTCTCTTCGTAGAGTAAGGACGAACCTAAGAAAATCACAATGTGAAAAACCCGAGAGGAATTGATACAAGTGGAAGGTTGAAGCCAAACAAACGGACTTCCCCTCCCGCCGATGACCGACGATGAAGAATCAAAGGAAGTGCCGATGAATGGATATAAAATATGCATCTCGCAAATGAAGAAATGACGTGACAAACGGCGTTATGGCGTACCGGAAACGTCTAACCGATGTAATAGAACGACGCACAGGTGTATGAAAGACACATGATGGCGTAATGAACATGTCGTCGAGGTGTAATAGGAAAGCGTAATGTGAAAAATGCGAGAAACGTTGTATATGATAAACAACGTAGTGATTTTCTCATTCACAACAACTTAATGTATAAACATGTTCATAATGGAGCAGGATACAAACTTATAAAAGTACACGACGAAACAGAAGGGCGTTGCAAACAGTAACCCCGAAGTCGATTGTAATAATTTTCCTTCTCTTTAAACGCAGTAGAGATGAACATCTTAAATGTTTGTAGCGTTAATCACCAAATGTAAGCTCAATGAGATAAATGGGATTATGGATCTTTGTGTCAGTGAACATGAATAATGTGTCAATGAACATGGTTACATTATTACCTCTCCCGATGTAATTTGTCTCCTGTACATGAAATTCAGTACTGGAGCTTATATGGAGAGAACATAAAACATTTACAACAATGTTACTATTAATAACCAAATAGTCACACAACCGACATCCAGAACAAAAATTTTCCAGGTAACGAAGAAAGATCCTTAATGAATTTTAAATTCCCGAAGAGAGGAAATACATTTAAGTCTCTCGCCGGCAGGAAAGTGAGGTTATTCAAAAATTTATAATTTGAAATGACCTAGCACGAACAATTTGTCGAGAAGAAGAACAGTAAAAACATTACTAAAAAAGCAGTTTGATGCTCTAGTAGACTGTACCGGTAATACATACCTGGTAGAAAGAAACCATAGAAGACTTCACGACTTACGTGTCACTAGGCTTGATCCTTGGCCGGCCAATACCTTCCCACTCACGCTAGTAATTTTAAATTTTCTCATATGGAAGAAATTAAAATTAGTGCATAACTCCATCTGAATTATAAGCGTAATACAGTATACAGATGGAACCAACTTGGTGTGAAATAAAACAAGCAATGTAATAATCAGACAATTGTGTTTCAAGAAAATCACACTTCCACATAGTGGGTGAATAGGTTTACTCACTCACGTAAACCAGCATAAGTGGGTGAATAGGTTTACTCACTCACGTAAACCAGCACGTGATCTCATTGTTGTTCGACACACCCTTAATTACATAAAGAGATCAGTAAAGAAGCTCATTAAGATGCGACACAGGGTCGAAGTAAAAAGGGTTGAGTTGTGGTTACGTAACACAAATGCAACAATCATGCTTCATATTCATGTCAGTGATATAGCTGAAAAAATGTTGAAAGCGACGTTAAACCCTATTCACTCACTCACCCAGTATGAAAGACATATAAAACCTCTGTAAGGACTCTCTTGAATACAGGATATCAAAATCACGAAATAATCCTTGATATAACAAGAGATTACATTTTGGTAGGACCAAGGAACTGAATGTATGAAGGTGAACCCACCAAAACTGCAAGTCCGAACAGACGCAACAACAACAACATGAAAATTGACGGCTGCAAATAAAGTATCAGATCTCTCCGGCGGGAAGAAACGAAAACCCCCCGCCGATGAGGATACTATTTACAACCCTACTTGAGATATACACAAACTCAATGCATAAAATTCATGAATCAACGAAACCAAACCTGATCGTTTATTGTAGAGATCACAATCGGCCTTCAAATCTCAGCACTAAAAGGCAGACTTACAGAAATGCCGGGGACTAAGTACAAATCTGTCACAAATTGAGCAATAATAACGAGGTCGCGAGAGCCCATAAAAACCCACAACAAACACAGCGGGTCGAACTCATTGTTCGTGTGGAGGCGTGATATTGAATACACATTGTCTCCATCACGCAGGACTGTGTTATCAGATAAGCCCGGGATTAATATTGACTTTAGAAAATATATCGGGTAATAGTTTCAAGATATAAGAACTTTGAAAACTCCGAAAAGAGCCAATTAATTTCGCGACGTACGTCCGAAGACAATAAACACATGGCAGATGGAAAAACAGACCATATGAAGTCTAAAAATTTGCCCAGACAAAATTTTGACAAGACAGAAATGTGAAAGAAAACTATCCCCAAAATATTAATTTAATCACTATCGAACCATTGCCAAAAATGACATAGGTGAGACCACATACGGCGAGGAAGCATTCTTTTGTCTGACATTTAATACGAGGATTATTCGAAGTAGACGGCATATCCGGCATCAACGCTAAAAGCGCATCCAAATTATCCGAAAAACCCATCATTGACGTATGTTCCTAACTTTACATTGAAGAAAAGGAATCACAGATGAACTCGACGAGACCGGAATGGGCGAACGAGTGATATAACTTCAGCGAGAGGTTGACAAATCGTGGACAACTGCATGATCGGAGCCTGCGACTGACGAACGTGGTGACCTATATAAGAAGGCGAGACCGAAAAACGTGGCAAACGGCGTGGTGGTGTAGGAGAACGTCGATTCGAAGTACGAGAACGGTATACCGGAGAACGGGAAGGCCGAAAAATAGAACTAGAATTCCCGGTCTAATTCTCACCGATTTCGTAAGCAGTATGCATTATTTTAATTAGCAATAATCGCCGACAGATTGGATATTTAATGATGGAAATTGGTTGAAATATCAAACATTTATAAACAATGTTTCTATCTGTTACCCAATCCATGCCAACTCAATCCTAAAATTGAAGTCCCGTAACATGTCATTTCCACTATTATAGAATCGCTGATTCATCGATAGACGAAACCGCAAGACAGCAATTTTGACACTCAATGGTAGGTCCGAACGACCCACCAAAGAACGCGAAACGGCTTTAGAACTGCGTTTCGATTTTTAACACGCAAAGGAGAAACCAACACACGACATTTATTTCGTTTAGAAGTAACGGAATGTGGTAAACCAATAGACAAAGGAGAGGTCGAGATAATATGCGACTCTACAGCATTCCTTTGTCCGACCTGCACGGTAGGTTTGGGTCGAGAAGTCTTTGTTGGACTAGACAAAGGAACCGGTTTGGCTATAACCCAGACATAGCCACACCTGTACATGCTAAGCTGTCTAAAATTTGTGATCTATCTAGAACTGTTCCGCTAGGTGGTATTTCTACAGAAGCGGGAGAGTTCTGAATACTAAGACCATGGGAAACATTTAATCCAATACCAACGATATCTTCGTTAGCTTTCATGTCATTTACCAAAGCAATTTCCAACAGGCGTCTGTCGACTTCCGACAGAGACGGGTCGTCAGATGCCTGTAACAGGTAAGCCCGCCTAGCTTGGGCAAAATTCTTCCAAGCTAGCGGACCCCATAATACACATTCGGCGCAAGTACTACGCCGATAACACAACTCTTTACAAGAAAAACAAACCGTGTGGGCGTCCAAACTGGACCAGATTTGCCCACACGAATTACATGCATTTAGAAATCGGAAGCTCAGACATAACTAATGAAAGAGTCTCCGACAACAAATAAAGAACTTCTGACAAGAAATAACACAAGTCAAAACCGATAAGGATACTGAGGGTCGTTACAACAACAACCCAGGTTGTATAAACACTTCCTTCCTGATGTGTACTGGTCGAGGTACAACAGAGAATAGAGGACGAGTATGGCTGGTGCAGAGCCTATATAGTAATCCTGCTGGAATGGGATGGGAGAGTTCTCCTAGGGGCGGACAACTCTCCGCTAGGGGAGCTAACTTTTAGTTTTAACTTCCATTTTCTACGTTGTATCATCTTCCTGACGGAGATTATTAGGCATGAATTGAAACAGGTTTAAGATTTGGGCTACAAATTGGTAATTTGGTGGGGTTTGTGAAGCAACTCCCTGCTGCAGCCTTCCAGTTCATTCTGTGGCATGACCATAAATCTTGACCAGGGGTCTACCCGTCTAAATTTCTGTACATTCCATCTTCTCATTTTATAGCCTTGCTCGTGGGAACTGAATCACTTTCTCAGCGAGTTAGCAAGCACACTGGTCGTGTTGTTAGTTGGCAGAGTAACTTTCAATTTCCCACCCACCCACTCCATCTCATCTCCTAGTTTATACATGTATGTAATTTTCTTTCAGCACCATCCATCGGGGCAGGTTTCAGGTCTATTTAATTGGGCATTTGCTCCGGGCACACCCGGACATTTTCGCCCCAAACCATTCAAAATTTCACAAGCCAGCCGATACTTCTCTGAGCAACTACGCTACGTCTAAGCCGCATCAATACGACAAGCGTACAGATGGTGTCCACGGCTTGCCTTATTGTTGTCACTTCTTTGAGAGGCCACACTATCCGTCAGAGGCACCACCAGGTGACCAACTCGACAAGTGTTCTCAGAGGGTGATGACAATACTTTCGGAACCAATCAGGCTTTCCCGCTAGCTGAGCCTGCCCCAAAACTTTGCCAAAGGATTCTTTAAATAAATAATATCATTTTATATCATATTTCACGTTCTTTGGAGTTGTTTCACTAATTAGATAATAGTTGTTCGCAACATAGACTATTAATTTTCGTACTTTTTTGTATGATAAACTGTCAATGTTGGCGATTTCCCAGTTATAAGAAGTTCTTGGGGTTGAGCAATGATGAAATTTGGGGGATTTTCAACAGAAAGCAGAACTTCAGACACTCCAGGCCTGACTCTGGAAGGCAATGCTTCAGATGGTGTTGATGGGGATCAAAGAAGAGGAGGCAGACCCAAATGACTCAAGCTGTGCCAAGCAAGCAAATAATCTAGTATATTTGAAGAAAATATGAAAAATAGTCACTGTTACGAACTGTACCAAAGCTTCAACAACCAGCAAGAGGAAAACATTTGACAGTTTGGTTGATAGCAAACTGACAGCAAAGGTGACCTGACAACAATGATAGCACTCATTTTAAAAATCGACCATAGAGGTCCATGGCCCCCGCAGCAGCAGCGCCAGTTATGGTGGATGTAATCCACCATAACTGGTGCTCTATGGTTGATTTTTTGGGGTCGATGATATCTCATATCATTGATGAAGAGTATGATTTGAAAATGGAGATATCGCTGATGAGCTTAACATAATCTGATACAGCGGATGGCACCCATATTGGATTATGCACATCCATAAAACATAATACCAACTGTCCTCTCACCAATGTCCATGCACTCCCCAAGTTTGAAGTAGATTGGTTGAATCGTTGTAGAGTTATTGTCCAGACAAGATCTAAATGCTGAAAATCTAAGATGACTGATGGTGGCCATCTTGGATTACACAGGTAACTGAAAAGCAATGACAACTGTCCTCTCCCCGATGTCAAGCCAAACTGCAAGTTTGAAGTCGATCAGTTTAATTATTCTAGATTTGTTGTCCAGACAAGATGTAACTGCTTAAAATGCAACATAATCCAATATCGCTGGTAGATGGCAGCCAAATTGGATTATGCTCTTTCATGAAACACAATCCTAACCGGGATGTCACCAAGCTCAAGGGACTCCCCAAGTTTGAAGTAGATCAGTTGAATCGTACTCCAGCTATTGTCCGGACAAGATCAAACTGCTTAAAATCCAATGAAATCCAGTATGGCTGATGGTGGCCGATTTCGAGTTATTGTCCGCACAAGATCCAACTGCTTATAATCCAATATGGCTGACGGCGGCCATATTACATTATGCACATTGCTGAAAAACAATCCCAACCATCCTCTCACCAATGTGAAGGCACACCCCAAGTTTGAAGTTGATCGGTTAAATCGTTCATGAGTTATTGTCCGGACAAGAAAATCTAAGAACCAACTGCTTATAATCCAATATGGCTGACGGCGGCCATATTGGATTATGCACATGCTGAAAAACAATCCCAACCATCCTCTCACCGATGTCAAGGCACTCCCCAAGTTTGAAGTAGATCAGTTGAATCGTACTCCAGTTATTGTCTGGACAAGACCAAACTGCTTAAAATCCAATGAAATCCAGTATGGCTGATGGTGGCCATATTGGATTAAGCAAGTCCTTAAAAAACAATCCTAATCCTCCTCTCAACAATGTCAAGGCACTCCCCAGGTATGAAGTAGATCGGTTGAATCGTTTTCGAGTTATTGTCCGGACAAGATCCAACTTCTTATAATCCAATATGGCTGACGGCGGCCATATTACATTACGCACATTGCTGAAAAACAATCCCAACCATCCTCTCACCAATGTCAAGGCACACCCCAAGTTTGAAGTTGATCGGCTAAATCGTTCACGAGTTATTGTCCAGACAAGAAAATCCAAGATCCAACTGCTTATAATCCAATATGGCTGATGGCGGCCATATTAGATTACGCACATTGCTGAAAAACAATCCCAACCGTCCTCTCGCCAATGTCAAGGCACACCCCAAGTTTGAAGTTGATCGGTTAAATCGTTCACGAGTTATTGTCCGGACAAGAAAACGGAATTACGGAATTACGGAATTACGGACACCGGTGTTTCTAATATCCCCCCCTACTAAGTAGCGGGGGACAACAAGGGTTATGTGTAACCCGGCAGCTCGCCGTTTTGGGTATTGTCAATAACATGCAGCTTCGCATAAAGATCGAACCCTTCAGGTTGCACATCACTGGCAAGGACAATACATATTGCAATAAAAATTTGACTTCTTTGTCAGTGATGTTGAAGTTGGATTGAAAGATGAACTATATTATAAAACTTGAAATAAAGATTACCTTTTTTTCCAAAAGTAAGCTTATACATGTCATTATGAATACATGTACAATTGAAATTTGGTCTGAGATGTGGGTGTGAAATGCTTGGACAAATATGGTTCGTGCAAAAGCTTGAGGTTAAATCATGATGAGGAATGGGATTCGATACCAAAATTGAAGGAAATGGTTCTTCATTAAAGGTGACATAAAATTCCAAACCACCAGGGGTTAATATTGTACTTCGGAAATGAAATAATGTCATTAAACTATTAGTATTTACTATAAAGGAATATATTGTAGTTGATTTGATGTGTTTGTGTATATGTAACAGGTCGATAGTTGGTGTAAGAACGCATTGTTGAGGCTTTTGTTGAGGCTTTTGTGCAGCTGAAAAGGGTCACGTCTAGACACATTGTTGAGCTCAGACAGGCTATTGTAGGCTTTGTCTTGTGCGTTCTTACACCAAGTATAAACCTACAATACATTGTACACTGCATCGCCTACCTAATAGGTTAGTATCACATATAAGAGATATATGCAGCTTCGCAAAAAGATCGAGCCCTTCAGGATGGCACATCATTTGAGGTTGCACATCATTGGCAATGCACATCATTTAAAATAATAAATTTATTAAGAAATATGATTTCTATATTTAGTGATATTGAGGTTGGATTGAAGGAGGAACTATATTATATAACTAGCAATAAAGATTACATTTTTTCCGAAAGTAAACCTACACATCCCATTGCATAGATCTGATGAATACATGTTCATGTATAGTTAGGAACAATAGGCGTGCAATTTTGAGCACGTTCTTGGTGTAACTTTGTGTGATGATATATGAACAAACAAAGCTAATAACAGTGCAATAGTAGGACTAAATCTATCATTTCCAGCATGCAATGGGACACTTGTACTGTAGTAAACCTTCACATTCGTATGCAAATAAAAGAATGCAATGACAACTGTGTCCAATCATACTGTAATGCTCCATAATAATGTGCACGGGTAAAGACTGAGCTCACAAACTGATTCAAACTCACTTTTAATTAATATAGTAAGTTAAATGTGTGGACACAGATATGGTTGTGCAAAAGCTTCAGGGTCAACGAGAATTTGATAACAAAATTTAAGGAAATGGCGTCCTTCATTTAAGGCGACACGAAATTAAAATCTAACAGGGGTTC
This sequence comes from Hanleya hanleyi, assembly GCA_036873755.1. Classification (NCBI taxonomy): domain Eukaryota; kingdom Metazoa; phylum Mollusca; class Polyplacophora; order Lepidopleurida; family Hanleyidae; genus Hanleya; species Hanleya hanleyi. Next base: position 65,720 of record JAVTVY010020396.1, read on the forward strand.
GGTACTGCGGGATTCCCCCGCCAGTTATTTTGATATTGTACTTCTGAAATAAAATAATGTCACCAGACTATTAGTAAATACTATAAAGGAATATACTATATGTGATTTGGTATGTATGACTGTATATACAATGTACACTACATCTCATGCCTAATAAGAAGTCAAAATTATTCTAAGTCCAGCCTAAACAGAAAAGATTAACCCAGAAAACTTTCTAAGTCCAGCCTAAACATAAAAGTCTAACCGGACACCAACACCAACACCGACACCGACACCAACACTTTTCCCCTCTCTCTCCCAATACCTCGCCTACTTCGTATACGGCGAGCTAAAAATGGCTGACGGCGGCCATATTGTATTTTGCACATCACTGAAAAACAATCACAACCGTACTCTCGCCAATGTCAAGGTACATCCCAAGTTTGAAATTGATCGGTTAAATCGTTCACGAGTTATTGTCCGGACAAGAAAATCTTACGGAATTACGGAACTACGGAAACCGGTGTTTGTAAGTCCCCCCCCCCCCCCCCCACTAAGTAGCGGGGGACAATAATAGAAGGAAAGGGGAGGGGGGGCTAAAGTTTTCCCTGCAGAAAAATAGCTTCTGAGCTTGGTCTTGGAATAAGAGTAAATGTTTGACAAATTTTGCATACCCTGCCAATTAATCTCAAACTTACTGCAGATGTAATGCTACATATACATTGATATCATTCCGATAATTCCAAACCTAAATAATGTGACACAGTAGCACACAGTAGTTTAAACATATCTAATACACATGTGACACAGTATCATACATGTACCTGACAGAGATGTGACACTGTAGTATACAAGTATCTAATAAAAATGTGACAGTCACATACATGTACCTGATAGAGATGTGATGCAATAGTATACATAAACCTGAGATGTGACACAGTAGCATACATGTACCTGATAGAGATGTGATGCAATAGTATACAAAAACCTGAGATGTGACACAGTAGCATACATGTCCCTGATAGAGATGTGATGCAATAGTATACATAAACCTGAGATGTGACACAGTAGCATACATGTACCTGATAGAGATGTGATGCAATAGTATACATAAACCTGAGATGTGACACAGTAGCATACATGTACCTGATAGAGATGTGACACAGTAACATACATGTACATGTTACAAAAATGACACTGTAGTATACATAAACCTGAGAGATGTGACACAGTAGACTGTAGTAAACATGGACCAGATAGAGATGTGACACAGTTGCAAACATGTACCAGATAGAGATATGACACAGTTGCATATATGTACCTGATAGAGATGTACCCGATAGAGATGTGACACTGTTGCATATATGTACCTGATAGAGATGTGACACTGTTGCATACATGTACCTTATAGAGATGTGACACTGTTGCAAATATGTACCTGATAGAGATGTGACACTGTTGCATATATGTACCTGACAGAGATGTGACACTGTTGCAAACATGTACCTGACAAAGATGTGACACTGTTGCATACATGTACCTGATAAGAGATGTGACATTGTAGCATACATGTACCTGATAGAGATGTGACACTGTAGCATACATGTACCTGATAGAGATGTGACACAGTAGCATACTTGTACCTGATAGAGATATGACACGGTAGCATACATGTACCTGATAGAGATGTGACACTGTTGCATATATGTACCTGATAGAGATGTGACACTGTTGCATACATGTACCTGATAGAGATGGGACACTGTTACATACATGTACCAGATAGAGATGTGGCACTGTTGCATATATGTACCTGATAGAGATGACACTGTTGCATATTTGTACCTGATAGAGATGTGACACAGTTGCATATATGTACCTGATAGAGATGTGACATTGTAGCATACATGTACCTGATAGAGATGTGATACTGTTGCATACATATACCTGAGGTCATTTCCACATAAACGTTGCACGGGTGACAAATTTTCACTTTCCCTCAGCATACTTAATTGTGATTTTTATTTAAGCTATATTAATCAAAGTTTCAAGAAAGTAGGTTTTTTGTCATCTGCAACTGTCAGGTTTTTAAAAATCTGCACTCGAATATGGATAAACTTCTGAAACATTTTTTACTAAAATGTATACCTAATTCATGATTTCCCTCCAGACATAGAAACTTAACTCCACAAAATGTTTCTTTGTTTTTGAAATACACCATCATGCCTAAGTTCCACAATGTATACCATTTTACAATTAAAGTAATTATTTCCAAAATAATTGGAAAATTTTACTGCGTGGTGTAGGTGTCCCGTCTGTCACAAAAACGGATGATTTTTTAGGTTTTTCTTGAGTACAATAAATTTTAAGAAGGAAAAACAGCCAGTAACATTATTATATATCTACTGTAACACCTCTCAACCAGATGCAATCAATTGTTTCATTCTTGGTCAAATACGCTGATATATATTTCAACTCCAAATCTGTCCCGTCTGTCACAAAACGCTTCAAAAAGCAGCCATAGATTATTGAGTTTTGCGTTCATATGGCCCCAAATCAAACAATGTTTAGTAATCTAGATGCAATGAACATTCTGATGAATGCACAAACCTATATGCCTTGAAACATTAAGTTTGCAATACAAAATACATACAAATGTGTAAATACATTAAATTGTGACAGACGGGACATGTGACAGACGGGACACTGAACTGATAACAGCACATTTTGTGAAAATATGACCTAAAACCAAACAATGTGAAGTAAACTAGTGCACAATGAACATCTTAATTGTGGCATTGATCTGCATGATTAAAAAAAGTCTGGAAACAGGAAGATAATTTGTAGGCCATGAGATAATGTCCCGTCTGCCAGAATACGTTGTCCCGTCTGTCACGTCACTAATTGGCAAAAATCCATAATTAATCTTCTTCATAGAAAAACAGTTAACCCTAACTCTGATTACTTGATTAGTCCACTAACATCTGATTTACATTAAAAGTTGATTTTCATTTGAGAAGGAGATAGAAATCTATCTTGTCTATTCCTTTTTCAAATGCGTGGTCCCTGCTTGTCCCGTCTGTCACATTTGTCAATTCCAGTTGTAAAGAAAATATTAATAATAATTATTTCAATGTTTCTGTCTTAAGTTAAAGGACAACTAGTTCACTAACCACTGATAAGTTTTTGCTTAGATTTTTATAAACTTTAGTTTGGTAGAGAGTTGTGTTAACATCACAGGGTGGCTATCTTGTGTCACGCTGGAAATGACCCTGACAGAGATGTGACACAGTTGCATATATGCATCTGATAGAGATGTGACACTTGCATATATGTACCTGAGAGATGTGCCACAGTTGCATATATGTATGTGATAGAATTGTGACACAGTTGCATACATGTAGCTGATAGAGATGTGACACTGTTGCATACATGTACCTGATAGAGATGTGACACAGTTGCATACATGTACCTGATAGAGATGTGACAATGTTGCATATATGTAGCTGATAGTGATGTGACACTGTTGCATACATGTACCGGACAGAGATGTGACACAGTTGCATACATGTAGCTGATAGAGATGTGACACTGTTGCATACATGTACCTGATAGTGATGTGACACTGTTGCATACATGTACCTTATAGAGATGTGACACAATTGCATATATGTACTTGATAGAGATGTGACACTGTTGCACACATGTACCTGATAGAGATGTGACACTGTTGCATACATGTACCTGATAGAGATGTGAAACAGTTGCATACATGTACCAGATAGAGATAGGACACAGTTGCATATATGTACCTGATAGAGATGTGACACTGTTGCACACATGTACCTGATAGAGATGTGACACTGTTGCATACATGTACCTGATAGAGATGTGACACTGTTGCATATATGTACTTGATAGAGATGTGATACTGTTGCATACATGTACCTGACAGAGATGTGACACAGTTGCATACATGTACCTGATAGAGATGTGACACTGTTGCATACATGTACCTGATAGAGATGTGACACAGTAGCATACATGTACCTGATAGAGATGTGACACAGTAGCATACATGTACCTGATAGAGATGTGACACAGTAGCATACATGTACCCAGGGGGTTTTCTAGCCGATTTCTCATCGTGGTAATCCCGATGAGAAATTTTGAAAATTGAGTTTTAGAGGATTTTTGTAAATTGAGTTTTCCCTCGACAAATTCAGTTTCTCTTATTTTTCGATATTGGGCGCGCAAAAATTGAGTTTTTCTGATATATCCTCGCCCATATCATTGTGTAGTTGTATCTAAATAAACTTATTTTAATCCTTGAATCTTGTCCGAGTTTGTGATCCGACGTCTGTTGTCGTTGTTGTTTGTTAACTGGCACACTGATTCTCCGCACAAAGGGGATACTGACAATTTGTATGAATGGTGCATAGGAGAACCTTTGATAGGAGAGTGTTGGGAAGTATCGTGCTTATTCATTGGATAGGCGGTTCATGTCAAGAGTATATCATCCAATGAAATACAGCGTTACGAAGATTGCCAAATGCCATCTTCGCAATATTGCTGACGTCATCAGTAAATGCGCAGGATTCAATCTGACAGGATCGTTGGCCAGGCAGTCAATTTATTGCAGCAAACGACGTTGATCTGATATTTTACAACTAGCTACCACCCGAAACAGAATAAAACTTGTGCACTATATACATTAATGTACAAAATATAAGAGTGCTTTGACTGCAATGACTAATGAACTGCAAAACCGTGAGCAAAGAAATTACACGGAAATTGAGTGGCCCGGGCTTTGCAACAACAACAACAACGACAACGAAATGCATCTAACGATCTACTCTCAATGAAAAATTACTATTTTCAAGGTCATAAAATCAACAGTCTTGGTTTGTTGATTCTCTTTAAGTATAACTGAAAGGCATAGTATCATTTGATTGGATTTTCAAACAGAATATTTGATAGACAATCACATCGTTTTGTTTTTTCTTCTTCCAGGAAATATTGAAAGTATCATATTTTGTGTATTCATCATATAAAGGGTACCCAAATATTTTACATAACTAAATGTCAGCTAGATAAGGCTGCAGATATCCTTGAAAAAAAGTTGTTGAAAAGCAATTTCGATGGTTTCTTTTCTCAGCCAAAAACTACATCTTGCATACAGAAATTTGACAAAGTTAGTCATGCAGTCATATTTATTTCATGTTAGCTTACAATTGTAAACAACTATTCCTGGAAAAAAAAACAGCTACCTTTTGTAGTACTGAGTACGAAGTAGGCCGCCGAAGCCAGATACTATCTTTGTCAGGCCAGCACATTCCAAATGTTAGGTACTAAGTTATTGATGGCTGCCAAAGTGTCGGTCACCAGTGAAAAAATTATTCGCAGGCTTGAACTGAAGGCGGACATGTATAATGGATGTGTAATTTTCACCTGTGGGTTTGAAATTTGTTTTCAGTTGTCCCTATGAAAATGTTTGCATAATTGAGTTTCTGGGCGGAAACTATGAAAACCATGGAAATATTGAGTTTTTTAGATTATTGGCGCGCCGAAAAATTGAGTTTTGTAAAATTCTCAAATTGAGTAGATGAAAGATTTTTGGCTAGAATAACCCCTGGTACCTGATAGAGATGTGACACAGTAGCATACATGTACCTGATAGAGATGTGACACAGTAGCATACATGTACCTGATAGAGATTGACACAGTAGCATACATGTACCTGATAGAGATGTGACACTGTAGCATACATGTACCTGATAGAGATGGGACACTGTTACATACATGTACCAGATAGAGATGTGGCACTGTTGCATATATGTACCTGATAGAGATGACACTGTTGCATATTTGTACCTGATAGAGATGTGACACAGTTGCATATATGTACCTGATAGAGATGTGACATTGTAGCATACATGTACCTGATAGAGATGTGATACTGTTGCATACATATACCTGAGGTCATTTCCACATAAACGTTGCACGGGTGACAAATTTTCACTTTCCCTCAGCATACTTAATTGTGATTTTTATTTAAGCTATATTAATCAAAGTTTCAAGAAAGTAGGTTTTTTGTCATCTGCAACTGTCAGGTTTTTAAAAATCTGCACTCGAATATGGATAAACTTCTGAAACATTTTTTACTAAAATGTATACCTAATTCATGATTTCCCTCCAGACATAGAAACTTAACTCCACAAAATGTTTCTTTGTTTTTGAAATACACCATCATGCCTAAGTTCCACAATGTATACCATTTTACAATTAAAGTAATTATTTCCAAAATAATTGGAAAATTTTACTGCGTGGTGTAGGTGTCCCGTCTGTCACAAAAACGGATGATTTTTTAGGTTTTTCTTGAGTACAATAAATTTTAAGAAGGAAAAACAGCCAGTAACATTATTATATATCTACTGTAACACCTCTCAACCAGATGCAATCAATTGTTTCATTCTTGGTCAAATACGCTGATATATATTTCAACTCCAAATCTGTCCCGTCTGTCACAAAACGCTTCAAAAAGCAGCCATAGATTATTGAGTTTTGCGTTCATATGGCCCCAAATCAAACAATGTTTAGTAATCTAGATGCAATGAACATTCTGATGAATGCACAAACCTATATGCCTTGAAACATTAAGTTTGCAATACAAAATACATACAAATGTGTAAATACATTAAATTGTGACAGACGGGACATGTGACAGACGGGACACTGAACTGATAACAGCACATTTTGTGAAAATATGACCTAAAACCAAACAATGTGAAGTAAACTAGTGCACAATGAACATCTTAATTGTGGCATTGATCTGCATGATTAAAAAAAGTCTGGAAACAGGAAGATAATTTGTAGGCCATGAGATAATGTCCCGTCTGCCAGAATACGTTGTCCCGTCTGTCACGTCACTAATTGGCAAAAATCCATAATTAATCTTCTTCATAGAAAAACAGTTAACCCTAACTCTGATTACTTGATTAGTCCACTAACATCTGATTTACATTAAAAGTTGATTTTCATTTGAGAAGGAGATAGAAATCTATCTTGTCTATTCCTTTTTCAAATGCGTGGTCCCTGCTTGTCCCGTCTGTCACATTTGTCAATTCCAGTTGTAAAGAAAATATTAATAATAATTATTTCAATGTTTCTGTCTTAAGTTAAAGGACAACTAGTTCACTAACCACTGATAAGTTTTTGCTTAGATTTTTATAAACTTTAGTTTGGTAGAGAGTTGTGTTAACATCACAGGGTGGCTATCTTGTGTCACGCTGGAAATGACCCTGACAGAGATGTGACACAGTTGCATATATGCATCTGATAGAGATGTGACACTTGCATATATGTACCTGAGAGATGTGCCACAGTTGCATATATGTATGTGATAGAATTGTGACACAGTTGCATACATGTAGCTGATAGAGATGTGACACTGTTGCATACATGTACCTGATAGAGATGTGACACAGTTGCATACATGTACCTGATAGAGATGTGACAATGTTGCATATATGTAGCTGATAGTGATGTGACACTGTTGCATACATGTACCGGACAGAGATGTGACACAGTTGCATACATGTAGCTGATAGAGATGTGACACTGTTGCATACATGTACCTGATAGTGATGTGACACTGTTGCATACATGTACCTTATAGAGATGTGACACAATTGCATATATGTACTTGATAGAGATGTGACACTGTTGCACACATGTACCTGATAGAGATGTGACACTGTTGCATACATGTACCTGATAGAGATGTGAAACAGTTGCATACATGTACCAGATAGAGATAGGACACAGTTGCATATATGTACCTGATAGAGATGTGACACTGTTGCACACATGTACCTGATAGAGATGTGACACTGTTGCATACATGTACCTGATAGAGATGTGACACTGTTGCATATATGTACCTGATAGAGATGTGATACTGTTGCATACATGTACCTGACAGAGATGTGACACAGTTGCATATATGTACCTGATAGAGATGTGACACTGTTGCATACATGTACCTGATAGAGATGTGACACAGTAGCATACATGTACCTGATAGAGATGTGACACAGTAGCATACATGTACCTGATAGAGATGTGACACAGTAGCATACATGTACCCAGGGGGTTTTCTAGCCGATTTCTCATCGTGGTAATCCCGATGAGAAATTTTGAAAATTGAGTTTTAGAGGATTTTTGTAAATTGAGTTTTCCCTCGACAAATTCAGTTTCTCTTATTTTTCGATATTGGGCGCGCAAAAATTGAGTTTTTCTGATATATCCTCGCCCATATCATTGTGTAGTTGTATCTAAATAAACTTATTTTAATCCTTGAATCTTGTCCGAGTTTGTGATCCGACGTCTGTTGTCGTTGTTGTTTGTTAACTGGCACACTGATTCTCCGCACAAAGGGGATACTGACAATTTGTATGAATGGTGCATAGGAGAACCTTTGATAGGAGAGTGTTGGGAAGTATCGTGCTTATTCATTGGATAGGCGGTTCATGTCAAGAGTATATCATCCAATGAAATACAGCGTTACGAAGATTGCCAAATGCCATCTTCGCAATATTGCTGACGTCATCAGTAAATGCGCAGGATTCAATCTGACAGGATCGTTGGCCAGGCAGTCAATTTATTGCAGCAAACGACGTTGATCTGATATTTTACAACTAGCTACCACCCGAAACAGAATAAAACTTGTGCACTATATACATTAATGTACAAAATATAAGAGTGCTTTGACTGCAATGACTAATGAACTGCAAAACCGTGAGCAAAGAAATTACACGGAAATTGAGTGGCCCGGGCTTTGCAACAACAACAACAACGACAACGAAATGCATCTAACGATCTACTCTCAATGAAAAATTACTATTTTCAAGGTCATAAAATCAACAGTCTTGGTTTGTTGATTCTCTTTAAGTATAACTGAAAGGCATAGTATCATTTGATTGGATTTTCAAACAGAATATTTGATAGACAATCACATCGTTTTGTTTTTTCTTCTTCCAGGAAATATTGAAAGTATCATATTTTGTGTATTCATCATATAAAGGGTACCCAAATATTTTACATAACTAAATGTCAGCTAGATAAGGCTGCAGATATCCTTGAAAAAAAGTTGTTGAAAAGCAATTTCGATGGTTTCTTTTCTCAGCCAAAAACTACATCTTGCATACAGAAATTTGACAAAGTTAGTCATGCAGTCATATTTATTTCATGTTAGCTTACAATTGTAAACAACTATTCCTGGAAAAAAAAACAGCTACCTTTTGTAGTACTGAGTACGAAGTAGGCCGCCGAAGCCAGATACTATCTTTGTCAGGCCAGCACATTCCAAATGTTAGGTACTAAGTTATTGATGGCTGCCAAAGTGTCGGTCACCAGTGAAAAAATTATTCGCAGGCTTGAACTGAAGG